>DWPV01004691.1:0-13290 GCA_018251915.1 Urbanus proteus proteus
ATTCAAATGACATATCAACATGACGGCCTTAGTTCCTATTTTCGCCATTTCACAGAAAAGTTGGTTCATCTGTACAGACATTGAAAGTGTCAGACATGGGACGTGATGTGACAGACAAAATCATCTTTTCAATTTTTATTGCCGCGATATTTATTTATTACACCTATTTTGAACTAAAAATGTAAAGTTAAGAATGAAAATGATTTTGTGTTTAGTACGTTAAAATTCTAAAAAAAAATAATATAAATTAACCAGGAATAGTTAAATCCTTAAAAAGGATCTTAAAAATAGTCACCGCGCTAGTCTATTTATTGGTGACCACTTAAACTTCGAGTACCTATCTCAAGATCTCAACCTAATCAAATCAGGTTAGCAGTGCTAGCAACATTTAAAAGTATTTCTACTAAAAACCATTCGAAATTACACATTTGTATAAGTTATATTTCAAAATAAATATTATTTGTTAATGTATTCTATATTTTTTCATTTGGTGTCTTTAGAATAATTACAAGAGTAGTAAATGTGGTCAATAGCAGTTACAGTACCCACATTAGGAGTTTATTACGTTTAGTGAAACATACATCTACATGCAGCGCTTCTAGCGGACCGTTTATGTACTAAAATTTTACTATGGAAAACGAGCGTATATGTAAATCGAGATCGTATCAAGAAAACGTAACAAATTCGTACTAAGGGTATAGTTTATAATCACATCACTCGAAATGTTCCTTTGAATTATCAATAGGTACTGATTTATCAACTACGATTTAATGAAAACTTTCAATGTAATTAAATATTAGCCATAAAATTTACTTTGTATTATTTCTTTACTACTATAATAAGTAATTTTTAATTGACTCGTTCTTTCTAAATATCAAAATGCTGTGATCGCAAGCTTTTTCAAATTAGTTATCATGAATCTTTTGATTTTGGAGTATTCTATTTCATTCATAATTATGTACATGGTTAGTAGGTATTATTATAAAACAGTATTTTGTTTTTATGTAACTATGTGAAAATATATCGTTTCTTTAAAGTGAAATTATTAGAGAATGACGCTATCCCGAAAATGATTATGTTCACAGGATTTATACTTGGCTCAAACATTGGAATGGGACTCACTGATTAAAAATATAATTGACAAACAAAAAAATAAACCTCTTGAGAGACCCTCTGCTCATAAGGATTTAATTATATTTCTCGTAAGCGTAAGTACAAATTAGGGCATTCAAATGGAATTATGAATATAAAGAAGATAGTAATACCTATAAAAATACATTAAAAGAGATTGCGAAATATTTTCTCGTACTTGGCTCATAGTACTAGAACTACTAGATAGTGCTGTTAATTTACCATTAGATACCGATACATATATTTTATCATTTTCCGATAACCAGAATATAATATAATTCATAATTTGATATATTTTATAATTTTTATTGATTTTGGATTTCAGAAACCATTTGACTTACGCTCAAATAAAATAAAAGGTAAACCAAGAAAAACAAACAATGCTTTACTAGAACCGTACAAATCTTTACAAATGGCTACTCATCAAGAGATGAGGTCTAAGTCGAAAGACAAGAATAAAATTAAGAAAAAAGACGTAGAAGAGGACGAAGAAGATGACAAAGATGTTGAAAGTGACGAAGATGTTGAAAGTGACGAAGATGTTGAAAAAGACGAAGATAAAGAAAGTGACGAAGATAATGAAAGCGACGAAGATACTGAAAAAGACGAATCGTCAGAAGAAACTTTCGGAGGATTGAAACTGACAAAAGAACAGTCTGAAATGTTACGACAAAGATGGAAACGATCGTGTGATAAAAAGGCTGCAAAAGTCTGCAAAAAAGCGTGTAGAATAACATATAAAAACGTTTGTAGAGCTTATAGATGTTTTAAAAGCCAAAAACGCAGCTTTAGAAGGCAATGCTCACGGAATTGTAAGTTGAAATTCAGAGGATGAACATGTTTAATAAAATTTCAAACGATAACTATTCTTATGTCTTTATAATAAAATATTTAAAAAATAGGTATATGCGTAAATTTCGAAAATACGATTCCTTTATGTATTTTTTCTGAACTAAAATGAGAATTATCTATTCATTTTCACGTAAGCTATGTTTTTCGTCATGCTATTGTTTTGCTATTGTAAAAAAAACATTAATAATAATTTTTGGCACACTATAAAATGGTAAAGTCATTAAAAATTGCATCAATAAACAAAATCAACAAGAAATAATAAGACATTACAACATTATAATTTGTATTTATTTATAATTATAATACATCAATACATTTTTGTATAACTGTGATAATAAATTGTTAATTACTTCTCGTAAAACAATACACAATTATTGAACGTTTGTAAATTTACAATAAAATAACGCCTACAATACATTTTGTTATTTTATAAGATAAAGTTAAACTGACCGCCAAAATACAAGAAACTTCAGTTAATTATAATTACACATAGTCTGATTTAATAATAATGCTATATCTAATATATAATATACCGTTATTGAATAAAAATAATACATTATTGCAACAAATCACTTTTTAATTGATAAACTAAATATTAAATGTAAAATACAATAAAATTTCTTTTTAATGTCACAAGTTAGTAAGAATCAATTGCATTATTTCCTGATATAAGTATCTGTGACGTCACAGACAAAATAAAATAAAACTTTTTTTTTTGTTTCGAGGCATCTAAACATAAGTATGTATATACAATTAATTGAACATCCATGTTAAGAAACAAACATTATTTTCGTAAAGTCAAAATTGATAATAATATAATATAGAAATTACTTGTCTTTAAAATATTGCCAGTAGCTTAAAATGGAAGACTACTATGAATTCTCGATAATATCTCATACATTGGAAGATCGGAATTAAATAAATATTCTAAAACTACATACTCTAAAAGACGACTAAGAATTAATTCCCGCATCTATCTTTACAATAACTAAATTATATTACATGGTAATACTTTCGGGACGGAATGTTAATTTGTAAGTACAATTTCAGGATTTTATATTTCGAGTTAGGAGTTAAAACCGCTTAGTTTGAGTATAAAGTGTTTTAATAAAAAATGTAATTCCAAAATTAAGCTGCCATAATGCCATAATAGTAATTATTTGATTATTTGCTTCAACGAAACTTCTTATTACGTAATAAGTACACAGTTTGTATATTTCATACACAGATTATAAAACAAGACATTGATTTTGATTACACTTTTATTAAAACAAGCCATACTTATATTCATTTTTCATAAGATCCTTATACAAAAGTTGCATAAAGGGGCTTACACATATATTTATATCCGACAATTCGCCAACTCCCTTGAGTTTATTACAGCGAATGTTTTAAAGCTATTGTCCATCAAGTAAAAACCTTTGTAAAAACAAATCATATATGTTCTACCTTTTACTTCTCATAGTTTTACCACTATAAGTACCACCAGTACTACTGCTTTTCAAAGTTAGTCTGCATTGTTGATTTACTCCGCCCGTAACATCTTAACTTATCAATAGAATTGTGACCAACGTAACCTAAAAGCACTATTTCACAACCCAACAACATTCTAAAACTTGTATATGAAGAACTCAGATAAATAAAATAGGTAGATTCTCAGATAAATAAAGTAGGTAGATCTTTCATTCCTAACAAAAAAATAAAGCAATTTTTATTTACTCACCGCCTTGTGTTTGAGTGAAGCCGAAAAACTACGCCACTTTCATGTATTTAAACGCAAACACTTACACAAAACTAGTGTAGTTTCTTGTCAGAACCTTTAGTTTATTTACGCTCACAAAATCACTTTTATAACCCGACCATTTTAAAAATACCTTAATTTTTTTGTTAGGAATGATAGATCTACCTACTTTATTTATCTAATATGAAGAATATCTACGAAAATACATCTCCCCTTTAAAAGAATGACGTAAGTGCATGCAATTATGAAAATTCTTTTGAATTTTATGCGTTTTCTTTAATTCGACATAGACACTAGTACCATCTAGCGGAATTTATATCAATTACGAGAGTCAATGTTTCATTGCATAGTTTGGCACTTTTTCAATTAATTTATGAACAGAAGCAAACACATTGAACAAATTTTTATATAATATATTATGCCATATGTGTGTATATTATTATATATGTTACTTAGAAGATTCTTTGCACTTATGTCATTGTAATTTGGAAGATACGATAATATTAAGTTATAAGGCACATATTAGTTATAATTTAAGTTCATTTCGTTGATCTGGCACTTAATTCGTTATGAACTAAAACTAATTTAATTGCAAATGGTACGAAGCCAATAAAATATTCAATCTATACATATGTATTATATAATCATATGATTATATACGTAGATATAGTTATTTGTTGCATTTTGCAATGTTACGTCTAGAAACAATAATTCTCTCACAAGCTGTCCATGGTTCAATTGCAAATACCTCTTTTATGCAAATTTGAAATTAATCAAATTGTTTTAACGGTAAAGGATGGCATGTCGAGGAAAAAGGGCAATATTTTACATTCATGTATTAGATCCCAATCAAATTTGCCATATATTTATTAAGACACGTGCCAAAAGGTTGAAAAAATGGAAAGATATCGTGTCTACAATAGTCTACCACCACTAGGACTTCTGGAGCTACTCTTGATCGATGTGACCGAAATATTTCCAGAACTGCTGCTCAAAGTCAATGGCGGTGATCGTGGTAGGGAGAAATTCTTATCCGTTAAATTTTCTTGACTCAGCGACTTTTGCGTTGCGAATACCGGAATCTTTGAGGACACGACTAAAGGTTTAGTTTTCTCCGATTTTACAGGAATGTTGCTTGGCTTAGCCGATATCGTTGGCTTCTGAGACGGGTCGCTTGCTCTTAGTTGCATCTGGTCTAATTGCGATAGTCTCCGATTCTCCAAATCAGTACTTGTGACTATGGTGCCTTTAGGAGACTCGTATGTCGCAGTTCGGAATTTGATGTGGCTGTTTCTCGGTAAATCGAAGTCGGAATGCCGTTTCTTTGGTTCGTTTGTTAGATTCGTTTTCGTTCGTTTCTTTACGTCAGCTTGCTGCTTCGCGGAGTGGTAGCGTTCGTTTGAAATGAAATCGTTTAAGATTTCAACGTCCAATTCGTAAGTAAGAAGGGGTTCTTCGTAAGGAGGCGCTCGTTGCCGACTTGATATTTTATCTTTACCTTCGGATTTCTTAACTTCAGGACGCGATGTTACTTGTATTTCGGTTATATGATCTTTCTGCGATTCCCTTTCTGACTCGATTTGACAATACTTTTGGGAGTCAGAAATCGCTGTGGGATTAACAGAATATCTCGTTTTAGTCAACTCAACCGTATCTTCATTTGCCGATTTCGTGTCTTCTAAATCGTGAACAACTCTTATGCCCATTCTGGATAGTTCTTCAGCGGATTTTTGTGCCATGAAACTTGGATCATTCTGAAGCTTTTCCATTAGCGCTTTCGCTTGATCTTCGTCCATATCAGTCGTGTTTAAGATTATCGTTTCAGTTCTAGTGTACGATGGCTCATCTGTCACAAAATGCATATTGGGATTTTGTCTTTTTATTTCGTCCAATATTTTCTTATCGATATCCTTAACGTTTCCTTCTTCTAGTTCAAGCTCATTGATCTCACCAGGATTTTTCATAATACCGAAAGAAATCTGTTCTACCTGCAAAGGAGCATCGGTTTTCGTTGTAATGTACTTAGTTGATAGTTTTTCAACGTTTTGCGTGATAACTTTGTTTCCAAACTCATCTTCAGCGACGTTTACAGTGACGGTTTTTTGTACGGGCTCCTGAGTCATTGTTAGGGACATATTAGCTGGTTCCATGTATAACGTCCTACTTTCTCTATCTTCAGTTCGACTCTTTGTGCCTTCGATGACGTCAGGAACTAGCCGCATCATAGGCTCGCCTATTTCAATAGATTTTGTATATGATTTTCTGTTTTCATCTGTATTAATATTTTTCTCATTCGTAGATATAGTTACTACATTGCTGCTGTGTATATTTTTGGATTCCGTCCATTCGCTTGATTCCTGAGGCTTTTTGTTTATTTTAAGGCTATTGTTATTTGATCCGACGCGAATGTTACTGACGAATTCATCGTAATCCCTTACTTTGGGTTCAGATGTTTTAAGATCGAAATTGACGATATCTGGTTGATGCATGGCCGATTTGAAGGAATCGGTCATTGGTGGACTTTCTTTACTTGTCGACGCTTCATACTTTTGTGCGCTTTGATCTATATGAACGTTAAATATTGGGTTTTTAGCCAACAACTTCTTCATCATGTCAGATTTTGGCCTTTCCAAGCTATTCACATACGTATTTCTAGATACTTTCATATCATCTGGTATATTAGTATCATAGGACATGCTTATTTTCTCTTCATATTTAACAGGTGATGTTTTGTCCGTGCTTACGTTTGTGCTGTGTATCTCTTGTGTGCTGTCTAAAGAACTCATGTTACTGCCATCTGACGTCGATTTCGCGAATTCAGACACGAGTTTGAAGTGAACTTTCATGTTTTCGTCCATTATCCGTCTAGCCAAGTGATCGGAAGTCTCGTGGCTTTCGTTTTGGAAAGTTTCTACACTCGTTAGCTGTTTCTTTGGAGACATGTCTTGTTTTTCATGTTTTTCTGAGTCTACTGAACTGCTGGATCCTTTGACAATCGCATCTTCCAGATTACCAAATTCGGATCCCTTCTTTAATCTATTCCTTTGGAATGTATTCAATCCCTCTATCGCGGAAGTCTTTGCAATATTGAGGCTTAGACGTGGTTCCTTCTGCTTGATGACGATACCTTTGTCTGGATCAATCATGTCTGGTGTGGTATCATCTGTTCCAGAGTCGAAGAATGTTGTTTCTACGACAGACATAGCTTTTCTCTTTTTTGGCGAAAGAGTGCTTTCCTGGATTTCAGCGTCATCAGCAGAAATGTCCAAGCTTTGAGCTCTTTCCAAGGTCCCAGTAGACGGTTTAATAGATTTAGTCCTTAGTTCAAAACGAGAAAGATCTCCTAATGATTGCGCTTTTCTCTCGTTTTCATCTAAAATTGAGGTATCATCAGATTGAACAGTATCGTTAAGAGGCGAACTATGAATAGTTATATCGCTATTATTCAGCTCAATTGTAGTTGATCCTTTTTCGCTCTTATCACTATTATTTAAAGAAACGACTGAATGCACGTCTTGGTTTGATGATAAATTAGATTTTGAATCCTCGAAGAAGTTATTGAGGGAATCACTTTCTCTTTTAAACGGTTTGGAGACTATATCATCGATGTCATCTTGACTAAAATTGATGGATTCTTCCAATCGCGAACCTTTTGTCTTTATAACTTTTGGTGTTGAGGTATTGTATGACGTAATTGTCTGATTTGATGTATTATATGACGTCATCGATTGATTTGGCGTAATGGAAACGTCATGTAGGACGCTTGAATGTTGTTTCTCATTTTTCAAGAAGTCATTTACGTCTTTCAGTTGTTCTAGGATGCTGTCATCTGTTTTGTTCTTCTCAGGATCAGGAGGTGATGGTGCTTTACCCTTAGATTTCTTTATCGGTTTCGGCGCTTCCTCTTTTTTATGCTCCACCTTTTCTTTGTGTTCAACTTTTTCTTTCTGTTCGCTCTTTTCTAGAACAAGCTCTGTAGAACTCTTTCTGTTACTCCTAGCCGCTCTGGCTGCATCAAACATATGTTGTGGTAACTCTTGAGGTATTCCATTCTCATCCCGTTTAATACCGCTGGAATTAAGGTCGCTTCTAGCGAAACTAGTCTGTGATGTGTCAGAGGTCTTCGATGTTTCTAGACTTACGTTAGTATCAGATTCGTTGGTCTTACTCCTTGCATTTGGGATAGGCGGTGCCATTTTTTCTCTTCGTTTAGCGACCACAGGTTTCTTTTGTTCCGTCTCATTTTCGTGTTTGATATGTGTTGTGGGCGCTGGACGTTGCGGCTCAGGTTTGTCTGGTTCATCGACTGACTTTTCAACTACAACTGCGCCGTTCTCAACGCCTTTTTGCTTTAGAACTCCATCATCAGGAACATTTGGTGGGAGAACTCGGATGCCAAACTTCATGCCTCGTTTAGGATCGTATTCCCTCTTTTGTACTTCGGCTTGTTCCATATGAGCGACGCCATTCTCCGGCTGTATTATTTGTATGTCACTGCCCGTGGAATGCCTGTTCTTACTTCTTTCTGGTTTGCTTAACCCTGGCGGCGTTTCCGAATGTCTGTTCTTGTTAGCTAGCTTTATATTCTTTTCGTTTTCTCGCTCTAGCGTCGTAGGAACTCCATCTTTCTTCTCTTTCTTGCTCCTTTCTAGAGTGGTGGTGGTGATAATTTTCTCTGTGATTATCTTCTTGATACCTCCCTTTCCTTGTTTGGTCTCTAGCGTGGAGTTGTTGGAATGAGATGTGTTCGGCGATCGTGGAGGATGCAGGTGTTTCGCTTCTTTTTCAAGCTGAAAAAGACAAATTACAAATTAATTGATATGTCATAATTATATGTATAAAACACTAGTATCGAACAAAAAATTGATTAGTCTTAAGTGTCTAAACCACAATGTGCATTGTGCATGTTTTATTGATTATTTCCATCCATCCATCCATCCATCCATCCACCCATCCATCCATCCATCCATCCATCAGCATTTTGAGGTCTCCTAAGCTGAACATAGGTGTGTAGGGACTTCGCTAATAGTGGCGACCAGAGTGTTGATGTTACACAGGAAGATTGCTGCCCACCTTCTGGATTTCGCTTTCTACTACAAAGCAAAGAAAGGGAGTGGTGTTATTCAAGACAGGTCGGTCGGTATGGTGTCCCATATGGCACCCATTTAGAAGGTATTTAAAAAAAGACGCTTTCTACGCTGAGAGCCCCACAGTAGAATTTTCTTTTATGTCCTGGGTGCCATGGACACACAAAGATAACTACACATACACCCAGACCCAAAACAGAAATCTAAACTCATTATTCAGATATTTGTCTGGCCGGGAATCGAACCCGGGACCCATTACGCGTCAGACCGGTATGGTAACCGCTACGCCACGCGGGTCGTCAAATTAAATCTTATTTGTTTATTTTAAACCTAACCCACACTAAATAATATAATTTTTAACAAAAAAAAGAACCGACTTCAAATATGTAAATATATAAATAAACAAAATGCGCTGAAAAGTAAAAAATAAAATAATATTACAATAAAATAATTAACATTAAATTGGTTTTGTTTTTGGAGTCGGTGTCAGCCAATGTACTTAAACGTGAAATTATTTTTTTATGTGGAATTTACATAGAATTATTACAATTACTGTACGACATCTATGTACGAATGCATTCGCAGCATGGAGATATTTTCTTGGCTGACACCGACTCCAAAAACAATTTGCTGAGAAAACTTTGATAGCATGATTTAGAAGCGCCATCTCTTGATGAACTGCGGAATATCATGCGGTGAGAGGTACTTTTAAATCACTTTTAATTTTTCCAGATCGTAAAACGAGTATGGTTCAAGGAAGGCCAGACCTATTTATATATTTAAGTTTAGTTAATATTTCAAATGCTTATTATTGAAATACTGTGTACTAATATTTCTTGTATGAATCGATTCTTCCATTTTAATAGAAGAGTGTGTTTGTCAGTTCATTTAGGAATACATAATATACAAACGATAATAATATACGACATCTTAGTCTTCAGTTGTAGCAATACTTCTGTGTCTGATTTCTAATGGAGTATGTTCTATTTTGAGTTGGTAACAGATATCCACAGGCGGCAGTGACAACTTACCATCAGATTCAAACTTTACTCATATAAAAAAGCTAGCTTATATTTCCTCGATGGTAGTGAGACGGTTCCCTTACCTGCACAATGGAGGTAACTGGAACTACCAGGAAATTTATAGAGCAAATCCTATAATTACTTTCAAACGGAATTTTTATGTGGAAAGCGAGCTATCATTATAAGAATTTCTTCACCAGGTTTGCGATGGAAAAGTTCATGTTAATACAAATAACCTTATTTTCTGAAGCAAAAAACAGGTGCATTGCAAATATGAAGAAGAAATAAGTAAGTTGGTGTATGTAAGTCAGTTCTGAGGACTAAATTAGAACGCCTCAAAAGAAACAAGACGTAAAAACAACGTAGAAAGCAAGCAAAGCCAGATAACTAGACATTGCAAGCGACCCGCGTGGCGGACTGACACGGACGTCTCGGGTTCGATCCCCGGCCAGGCAGATATCTGAACAATGACTTAGGTTATATTAGATGTGAATGTTTGTGTAGTCGTGTATGTGTCTATGGCAAAGAAAATCCTAGTGTGGAGCGATGAATGTAGAAAGTGTTTTTTTTTTATTTTTCTATACTGATGCGTGTATAGAAATACATAGAAAGCAAACCAAGCCCGCGTGACGAAACGCGTGGTGGAGCGGTCACCATACCAGTCTTACACGCAATGGGTCCGGGTTCGATCCCCGGTCAAACAGACACCTGATCGATGAATTTAGATTTTTATTCTGGGTCTGGATGTTTGTGTACTCGTCTTTGTGAGACAGTGGCAGAAAAAAAAAGTATACAATTTTTTTCGTTTTTTTACTGATGCGTGCCTAGAAATACGTAGAAAGCAAACAAAGTTTCAAGATAGTTAACTACACTTATCATGTTTATTGGTTACATAAGCTCACTCCATCAGGCTCTGAAGTTAATCAACATAATTGCGCTGTCGTGTTCTGACGCAGAACAACTGAACCTGTTAGGGCATCGCCACATCACATGTATGTACATAATTGTCTTATAAAAATATCATACACTAGCTGAACCCCGCGGTTTCACCTGCGTTTAAAAAGTAAAAAAAAATACATATTTAAACATAAAAGTTATACCGCTGTCCCGCGACGGCGTGCGCATGCGCGTGGAGCGCGCGCTAATGGACTTTTCAAAAATTAAAGTAGCCTATGTTACGCCTTAGACCTCCAGCTATCTTCCAAAGAAAGTCCCGTCAAAATCGGTCCAGCCGTTTAGAAGATTAGCTCAGCCAAACAGACAGACAGACAGACAGACAGACAAAAAGTTTTTTAATTGCATTTTCGTTATAGGTATCGTGTATACTTAATATGCATTGAGTAAAAAAATGTTATTTTGAAATCACAAACAGACACTTCAATTTTTATTTATTTGTAAGTATGTATAGATGTAAGACAATACAAAGGCGAGACTATTCATACATACATTGTACAATAGATCACTTTGTCCTTAAGAGTAGCAACGTATTTGTGATACACATATACTAGCTGATCCCCGCGGTTTCATCCGCGTTAAAGAAGTAAAAAAGTATACATATTTAAACATAAGTGATACCCAGCGCTCAGGCGACAGATCGCGCGTGCGTGTGTCACTTAAATTTTGAAAAAAAAAACAATAGCGCGCGTACCGCTATTGTTTTTTTTTTCAAAATTTAAGTAGCCCAAGTTACTCTTTAAACCTTCAATTATCTTCCAGTGAAAGTCCCGTTAAAATCAGCCGAGCCGTTTAGAATATTACCTCACCCAAACAGACAGACAGACAGACATTTTTTAAAATTGCATTTTTATTATAGGTATCGTGTACTTTCATAATATGCAATGAGTAAAAAGTTGTTATTTTGAAATCGCAAACAGACATTTATTTATTTGTATTTGATTTAAAAGCCTTTATTATCTGTACTCTTAAGTATGTTTCGGTGTCTTGCAAGTTAAATTTAACCCACTTGCTGGTATTCGATTGAATTGTAATTTTACACACAATGTGTAAGGGGTTCATTCACGAAAGTCAGTTTTTTTTAATTATTGCCGATATTTCGCCTCTGTTATGTGGATTGTAGTCACGGCGTGGTCAATTTCGCCGAAATATTGGCAATAAATAAGCGACAACCAACTCATTGTAAGTGCCTTTTACATGCACGATCACATATCATTATTCGTAAACTGTTAAAAATCGATAACCTAATGTTACGAGTTATGTTAACACACATGGTATAGTTGATCTGACAACGCCCTTATTCGTCTGATTTTCGTCGAACGAAATTAACTTTCATCTGCAACTACAGGACGTGGAATGATTTATTTGAATTCGAGTCTTTCAATTGGCCCATTTTAATATTGAAGAGGTTCCATTTTAATTATTCTACAATTTATTTTATTTTATTTATTAAGATATACCAATTAAATACATAGATAGCATTACAGGAGAACATTATAACGATGAAACTTAATACTATCTGCTTAAATTACATGTGCGCACAGCTTTAAAAATTTTCGTTACTGTTTATAATATAGGCAATTTTAATAATGCTTAGGTTTCTTTGATTACTTACAGATTTATATGTTTCTGTTGCTTTTAAAATTATATCGGAAAGCATGAAGGTCTTTATCACAAGTTCATCATAACGCATTTAGACGTCAATACATTAGAAGGCCAATATTTTAACCCCCAACGCAAAAAGAGGGGTGTTATAAGTTTGACGTGTGTAGGTATCTATAGATCTGCGGCACTGTGTATCTGTCTGTGGAGTGTAGCACCAAAACGGATGAACTGATTTGAATGCGGCTTATTTTTATTTGAAAGCGTCGCTAATCGAGAATGCTGTTAGGTAATATTGAAAAAATCTGACCAGCCGTTAAATAATTGTCGATTTAATTTACCACGTCCGTTATTATTTTTAAAAGTGGCGCTAACGCTGCTGTTATAAGGTTTAAATAGTTATGTAGATGGTATTTTACTACGAGGGATTGTAATACTCTTTACATCAACGAGAAGCGTCTAGTTTGAATAATTTTGGGGCTTAAAGTATCATTATTACGTTAAGGAATTAAGAGGAATAGCATGTACATGGAAATTACATATAATCTTTATGCAAACATCTCGTCAAAGAGTATTACCCTTGAGTACATTTCGCAGACTTCATTCTAATTCGAATTTTACTTCTATTGCTTTGCGAGAATTTGAGCTTTGTATAACATTACATATAAAAAAAATATACATGAATATAATAAAAATATTACAGAAAAATCGTCTGCTTAAAGACAGCTAATTGAAAGAGGAAAAGTAGTAGGTGTCTTGTATTACTGTGCTGCAGGGCGTATCAAACGAAGTATTGGTAGGTACATTAATTTGTATTTTTATTGTCGACTAGCTTTTGCCCGCAGCTTCGCTCACGTGGACTACTGAAATGGGATGAAGATTTTCTATGCATTAAAGCATT
>DWPV01004692.1:0-13289 GCA_018251915.1 Urbanus proteus proteus
GGATAGCTGAAGGTCTAAGGCGTAACATAGGCTACTTTAATTTTTGAAAAATCCATTAGCGCGCGCTCCACGCGCATTAGAGCGCCGTCGCGGGAGAGCGGGATGACATTTATGTTGAAATGTGTATTCTTTTTTACTTTTTAAACGCGGGTGAAACCGCGGGGTTCAGCTAGTGATATATAATTTTACGGTTAAAAATAATAAATAGCAAAATTGCACTAATTTCTTTTCCTTACTTCACGCAAACAAGCATGTAGTCCAGCTGGCATGTAATGCTACTGTAGCTTTATAACAATGGATTGGATGGAAAAAATAAGCACTTGTAACGTAACAGGTACCTTATACTACACACTACCTTATCTTGGCTTATCTACCTTACCTTATTGCATCTATAATTATGAAATAGGCGAGACCGTTGAATTTCCTTTGATATTTTTATTACTGAAATCGTAAACAAAACTGTTGCAATATCAGCCAGTACATTCGTATTTACACACGTAAAAGTCAACAATAAATACATTCCTGCCTTAATCACATTACGGCCATTATTGAAATGAAACGCCACTTTGCGTATCAATATTAAAACGAAAAATTTTAAAAGCGAAATGATTGCACAGGGTATAATTTACACGGTGTAAAAGCCTTCCTCTTTGATTTAATAATACAATATTCGCAGCGGGAAATGATAAAATTCACGGGATACCGGATGTAAATGCGGGCGCTTGCATAAAATGTTGATAAGCCCGTGGATTACAATCGCGTGATATTGCTACAACTGAAAACTGAGATTTCGAGAGGAGTTATGGCTTGGCATAATTGGTGTAAGTATAGAGATAAGTACTGTTATATAATTTTAATTATTTATAAGCTACAATTGCAAGTAGGTATTTGTGCACGCAGCTAATCTTGTAACAGTAGCTCTGTTACCCCTAGGTAAAATATTTATATTAAAAAACTTACAACATTAAAAAGTATTTATTCACAATATAATATTCAATACAGGGACTTATTACAACATATCCATTACATAAATATTACAATACAGTTATCTATAAATTGTTATAAATAGTTGTACGATTACATTTCGAAATTAATTCGCCATCTTTCAAAAAAACGTTCTGTCTCTAGCATTGAAAGACACAAGCTTCATACATATTACATTATATCGAAAGATGTGCGAAAATCGGATACCTATTTGTTACTCACGATCAATTTGAAGATGACAGAGCAAGTTTCTTCGAGTGCCGATTTATCAAGTGTATGGGCTAAATGTTGGAGCGTCTTCGATCGAGTAGCACTCGAGTGCCGAAACTACGTGAGTGTTCATAAATATGTTGAGATAAGTAACGTGAGACCATTAGTTTCGGCTGATTTATAAGCAGTTGTTGAGAATTTTGTTTTGTAGTATATTGTAGGCTATATAGTAACTTGTAGATTATGTAGGCTGTTATCATTATTTTGTAATATAAGATGTTGAAAATGCGCTTGAAATCTGTTGAAAATCTGACTGTAAGTTTACTGCCGTTTATGGATATCTGTAATTTTAAATTGGAGTCCTGTTTAAGATCGGCCACATACTTGAAATACAACAAAAAGTTTTCATTGCTGCCGTTATTAAAAATAAATATATATTTTATGTTTATGGCTTAAACAGAAACACATGACCTTAATTGTACAGCATACATTTTGGTTTTTCGTTCTATTTATCCCGCATCAAATAATATTTAAATTTACTTTCAAATAGATACAAAAGTCGTATCAAAGTTCGCTCTACAGAACACATCCTATAAAACTTAATACTACAGGATAATCTAAAAGTCGATAAACACATTTGTTCGCAACAGTCATAGTCGTAAAAATTCATGCGTACTTGCCGAGCGTACAGTTGCGAGTTGGTCCATAACCGTTACTGGAGCTATCTAAAAATACATCGAACCTCTTACGTCGTACCCGTCACTTTTTACATTATATAATAACGCGAAACTTAGACTAGAACACGTTAAAATTCACGTTCGGAATAGAGGTCTACTCTGCAAACCCATCAACAAAATTTCGGGACGTCCGAAAGTAAATTTGTTGTAACGGAAAACTTACATTTTTCGAATGTTCTTTAATATAAAATTGAAATAGCAAACTAGCATTCTGTCCATCTGATGGTAATTGGTGTCCGTGAACATCTGTAACCAATTTCATATAGAATATAACTTTTATCTGAAGTCAATTACAGATGCGTTTGCTACTTTATTAATCTATGCAGTTAGAACTTAACGAAGACTTAAAGTACGAGTAATAATTTATCTGTCAAGTTGACTAATATCGTTTCGTTTTAGTATGCACACTTAAGTAATATGGAGGATCTATATGTACTCTTCGGATTTCTTTAAATGTTTTTATGTCGAATTTTGAGACGATACACGTCTCAAAATTCGACATTATAAGCCGATATGACAACTGCTCGTTATAATGATTTTTCTGACTAAATCATTAATTGTTCGTAAAGTCGTCGTGAATAATAGAAAATGCTCGAAACTACAGATTTGGTACATGAGAGCGTGAATGCCAGTTAGTTGCCAAAGCGTTCGAAATTTTGTCCGAAGCTTCTTCCGAAACTACGAACTTCGTGTATACAGAGTAGACCTCTAAAGGATAGCAGGACCCACAACGGCTGGCACAAATCCAGCCAACGAGCATCCCGGTCACGACGCTGTTTTAAATTACTTTATGACTTTACGGCGCTAGGAAAAATGTTTTCCGCGTTCTACTAGGTACCATGTCTCTTTGTTATTTATGACGAGGAATGTACGGGCATTTGATGATTAGATGAAATCCGGAGCCAACAATGCTTGAATTTTATAGCGCTCGGAACTGAAAATAACTTTTATTGTTTAGCGTACAGACTACGATTTGTTTTTATGCACAAATAACCTAATCAATTGAACTTTGCTAACGTATTTTTATATGCTTTCGATTATTTAAAGCTACGTTCACAATCAACTTTGTCTTTGTTTCGTTTTCCAAGAATTTGTGTTTTCAATTTGTGAATTTCCAAGAAAATAATATAACACTGTCACACGTTGCATGTTATAGAAACTGAGAATAATATTGAAATATTATAATAAAGTTTTCTATTCTGTTTAAAATTAATTTCATTAATAAATTCACGTTCGTAAATTGCACGCAACTTGTTCAACAAGCAGTTTCTTGATTCTTAATTTGTGGACGTTGAAAAAATGATAACTATATATTTTTTAATATGAATTCTGTAAATTAAAAAATATTTATTCTAGTACTTATTCCAAATTCTAAATTCTATTCTAAGCTCGATTGTAAAATTTCTAAAACGATAGTCACAGCCATTTCTAATATAACTTCGGGTTGACGATATTCGCAGTTACAAGTCCGACATCGGGCCACGTCGATAACATTACTGTTGCTAACGGGTGCAATAAAGGCCAATTGCGTCCCTCCGAAGTTGTCGCCCGGAGTGCAATGTGCAATTCAATTTGCATACCGCCCAATTAGGTATAGTATACCGTAGCAATATCGGCGTAGTAATGTCCTAGATTGCGTATATAACCAATATGTAGCTTCTGAGCTGTGCCTATGCCTGTAAGTAATAGTTATATGTAGGTTCCGTCCAAGCTTTAGTAGGTATTCTGAATTCGGAAATGCTTTGCTACGAAACATTACAGTTTTAAGGTGCATTTACGTTTGCGTACATGGAGAATATTTTCCAGGACGTATATTTTCAAGATGTTTTCAACTGACTTTTCTACGGAAAGAAATTATACCCGATATATTATATATATTATATTATATATATTATATATATTTGTACCCGATTTTATATTTTCAAAAATTTAAACAGGTCATTTCCACTTTATCAGGGGTTTTAAGCTTAATTTGATATTTTTATGTCAGCCTACTTTTTTGATGCATTTGGGAAAAATATTCATTAGTAATTTATTATTATTATCTGTTATTAAAGCCAATAAATTTACATACAAAGCAGCCCATTTGCTAAAATAGTAATAATCAATCGGTCAAAGAGACGACCAATCCTCCCTCCTTAATTATTGTCAAATACATGATTTTCCATGATTACATAGCAACGTCAATGGGTGATAATGCATTGATTATGGTACTTACATGCATTCGGCACTTAATGGAAGCGATTGTGTGCTAACAATTATTACACATCTTATTTAACTAATTACTATATAAGATGTTTTGTAACGTATTACATTACTAACGTAAGATTTTCCGGCCTTTGTTTAAAAATAGTTTATTATTTGATATAAGTGTAACAAAACTTATGAAAAAATTCATACATTTTATTGTTTTGAAAATATGGTTTTCCGTAGTATGCAAACTTAAAAGATTGCAATTACCTATAGCATCGAGATTACAAAAAAACGCGTCAACGTGTCGGGGGACCGCTAAATTGGAACTACTACTACTACTACCGCTAACATAGTATGCAACACTGCTACTAATAGTACTTACTACTATTAATATTAATTTGCTATAAACTTCTCTCTTGACTTGGTCTTTCGAGACGATGACGCTTAAATCATTATAATATATTATTATTGTTGTGAAATTGAATTGTCCAAACCGTATATTTTTTGTTTTATACACATTTATTGATCGGGGTTTTTATTAATTATCAATTTAATTTTTATTTTGAGGCTAAAACATAAATAACATACATTATTGTATGTTATTAATACATCATATTTTATACCTCTCACACAAAGAGACTTTATGAACTTACATTTATATTTTCGCGTCTTTGTTCAAAATTTAATAACCGTCTACTTTACTTTATCATAACTCGAGGTCTGTAGTAAAAGGAATAATAGCACGGTATATAAAATCGATATACAATGTGTATAAAAATACAATCTACTTCTATAACGGCATTGCGGCAGTTAATTGCGCATTTTACGCCGACAGTTAAACAGTTATTGCTGCGCGATACTTACCTGGGGGACAATTAAATTAAATAGTAATTCTTCCGAGGAAAGAATAAGCGCTTTAGAAAATAAGGCATTACTTGACTTACCTCTCATAAAAAGTCAAGGTTATGTTTTGTGAAAAAAATGCTTAAATGCTTTTTTTTATTAACGTGGCTGTTAGTATATGTATATATATTTTTCTAACTTTCCCGTTTATTTCTCAAACGACGTATTGAACAAGGGTACTGAACAAGGGAACATTGATGATCAAGGGTGTAATTTAAACCATACATTACTGCGAAAAGCCGTCGTAACGTATTGTTTCATTCTTTTAAAAATATGTTAAAATTGTCTTTGTAAAAAGTGTCTTTTAGAAAACCTGAATACAACGCTGTAAACAATAAGCTCAATTGTTTAGTCTCAGTAAAATTTTAGTATCTACACCTGTGAATCCTGTAACACGCGTAAAAGTATAGCTTCAAAATGTGTGTTGGCATGTTAAAATGCTAACGAAGTATAGTTCAACGACCGTTGAAATATTATTTTCAAAGGTTCTGCCGCGCGAAGCTTTTACGTTTGCTTTGACTGATTCCGGGCTCGAGTGACCACCGCAACCGTTTGTTAGTGGATTTTGAATCGGAAAACTTTGAGACCAGACAAGCTGATTGCAGTTTTTGAAATTCGAATAACTGAATAAGTTTAGCATTATTATTGCTGCCATTCTGTCTGGTTTCGTGATACCATTAGCAAAGTTCAAAGCTACTGGAATTGATTAGATGTTTGTACATATTATAACATCAAAACGTGGGCATCTAGTTAGCGTAAAATTACCTATAATAATGGACAAAGTTAGCAGTTTCATTTGCATGTAAAAATTAATCTACATATACGCACATTCGCTTGTATACACACACTCACACGCACGCACACACACTCATGAACACGTACAAGTATACAAATAACAGAGACAGTAATAACCTTCTATCCGGGGGTTAGAAGATGAAATATTTTGATTTCATTATTGCTATCTCAGTCAGTCATAAGTACACAATGTAGACATATACATAATAAATATATAAATAAACCTCTTTCTGGGACTAAGAAGATATTTTTTTTTCCATTACTTCGAGTACTTACTCATCCGAGTCATGATTACTAAAACTGAATAAAACCTCTTCCAACTGAAATGATTAAGTCCAGGCCACCCTGTGTCTGCAGGAACATGAACACTTCGTAGCCAGAGTAATTCGAGATCGTCCGAGCACTAACATTCTTTGCAACGTGAAGACACGACGTGATCCGAATTTTACACCCTCAAGAATTCTGAAGCAAGAGATTCTGTGCTAGATTCTTACAAGAAACTTCTTGAAATGAAACTTTTATGGGATATTCATGCAAATGCGTATAACCACTTAACAATTTTTCGTTATCTTCCTTTTTAAACTAGTTGCAAGTTGGTTGTGGTTATTATTACATTTATTATTAAAGTTTGTTACGGTTGTTATTAAAGTTTGTCAGAAAAAAACATATTCAGAGTAATGATTTGAAAACATGTTTGTCACTAACATTTTCCTTATTCGAACACTTTGGAGCATGTTGCTGTAGTATGCTTCAGTCGTTTCCCAGTCAGGAAGGGACCCGTTTTCAGCAATAGAGTAAAAACGATTTGCAGGTTATTATTATATAACAGAATTATTTTTTATTTTAAAGTGTTATGAAAAAAATTGTTTCAAAGATAAAAAACTTAAAAATCAAAATAAGTACTTTAAAACCCTAAGTCATAATAAAGGGTGTTGGATCGACAGATTTATTAGAGTGCAGCTTCACATGTGGGGACAATCGGGTAATTGGTTGTAGTCCTTTTTCAACTATAGGAAGGAAGAGTTGGGTATAAAAAAGAGTTGCAGGATAAATATATTTAAATAGTTTTGATTTATAAGGTTTGATTTATAAGGTGACATCATGTCTGTGATCAGTTCAATTATTGCTACCTAAACTATGCCTTAAAAGTCAAATATCAGCTTTCGACGTAAAAAAATAACAATACTTTAAAAATCTAAGCCATAACAAAGGGTGTTCGATCGACAGGTCATCAGGGTGCACCACCACGTGTGGGGACAATCGGGTAATTCGTTCCGTCTCGCCGGCTGTTCCCCTCAACGTGACTTGTATCTCAAGTTTAACGTTATATTTTCCTCGTGTAAGCGTAAAAACGGTTTTTCGATATCCGGTTTTAAGGGTGTACAATAATATACCGTGCTATCCGTGAGTAAGTAGTGAAGATAAGCAAGAATCTGTGTTTTAGTTGATATTTTTAATAAAACATTAAATCGATTCAGGTCGTTTTTGGATTAACATTTAAGTTTTAAATAAAATTTAGAGATTAAAAAATTACACTAAGATAAACAAGTACGGCATGTTTATAACAAACAAAATAAATATAAATTAGGGAAAATAAGGGTAAATAATTAGCATATTATGTTCATATGATATTCTCATTTGAACATACTCATACGTATAACACAATATAAAAACAAACTAAAACGTATCGAGTATTAAGAAACGAGCGGAATAATTCATTCGTAAATACACATTTCTGAGCGGGTTTAATTGGAAGTGATGTTTCCCGGAAGAGGGAATTCCATAAACCCGATTCGCTGCCCATTCCAGCTCGAGCTTTGTTGTCCGGTTCGTAGTAAATAACGCGAAATTCCATTACAATAATACCTCGGAAAATGTGGAAACAGATACATGGCTATACTTTTTTAGTGAACAAATTATCAGAATATTTCCAGGAAAGAGGTACGGTT
This sequence comes from Urbanus proteus proteus, assembly GCA_018251915.1. Lineage (NCBI taxonomy): Eukaryota > Metazoa > Arthropoda > Insecta > Lepidoptera > Hesperiidae > Urbanus > Urbanus proteus. Next base: position 7,772 of record DWPV01004692.1, read on the forward strand.
ATTAGCTATATACTATATAGGTACCTATTATAAATATTCCTCTTTTGTTTAATTACTGATATTATTCGTTCGTGGAAGCTTGATATTGAATTATAATAATATCGATAATATCGATTGGACAAAGTTATGACGGCAGTTATATGACTCTGTAAAAAGTTTAAGGTTCGATCCGATGTTAGATTCTATATTTATTAAACACTAGCTTCTGCCTGCGGCTTCGCACACGTTAAATTGCATATAAACCTTCCACTTGAATCACTACCTATTAAAAAGACTGCATCAAAATCCATTGCGTATTCTTAAAGATCGAAGCATACATAGGGACAGACACCGGAAAGCGACTTTGTTTTATACTATGTACTGATTGAAGTAGCAAACGACTATGCAGTCCACCTAATGGTAAGTGGTCACTGCCATGCATGGACATCTGTAATTAACCTCAGATAAGATCGTAATAGTACCCGAAGTCGGCCACAGATGTGTTGACTCCTGAGGACTAAGTCGGAACGCCTCGAATAAGTATGTTTCCCTACATGTTCATAAAACCGTAACTTTCTATTATTCCTACGTAACACTTACAAAATTATAAGTCTGATTGAAATAACCTCTTATATTAAAAAAAAATTAAATACTGAATCTCTTTTCACTTGCAGTTGATAAAAAAATCATATGTCGAATAAAACACATGAAAAGCCTTTTATGTAACTTTTCAGCGTATTCAGAAATACCTTATTCAATGGGGAATGAGTAAAAAAGATTTCCCTCGAATAATACATTTCGGAGTTCATGTACGAAAAATCTCGTGTATTTGCTCTAAAAATATACAATGACAGAAATCCCATGCAATGTATTTTTAAAGGTATGTAAGTTTATTAAATAAATACCTTGTAAGATATTCCGTAGTGATATGTTTTCTTAGAATATTACGAAATCAGTTGAAATGAAAATATTTTTTATGACGCATATTTTGTTACACATGTTTCTGAATCCCACGTCTAAATTCAGATCCTATTGTTTTTCAAGTTTTACTATACTAATCCCCTCGGTTTCACATGCGTTAAAGAAGTAAAGATGCATATGTAAATGATGCCCGGCTGTTCCGCGACATTTTCAAAAAATCTTTTTTATAAAAAAGTATATTTATTTGTTGCTTCTATCTTTATGTGAAAGGTCCATCAAAATCGGTCCAACCATTTAGACGTTTACCTCAGCTAAACAGACAGACAAAAAATGCATTTTTGTTATAGGTATCATGTAGCTATACTTTCGTATGCATTGATTAAAAAAAATATGTTATTTTTATATCGCAAACAGATACTTTAATTTGATATATTCGTAAAGATAAATTGTTAATTTGTAAGTAGGTATATACCTATGATTTAAGAAGTTGTAGAACAAAATTGAACGTACCGTACCTATTTCGAGTCTTAACGAAAATCTGTCATATATTTAATAGTTGTACATTTGTACCTACTTAGCTTGAAAAGTGTAATATGCCATGTTTATCAAACAAAGTACACAGAAATTTCGATACCGTGATTCAGTATACAAGTAGCGCCATCTCTTATTGCCCGGGGTAAGCTGTCAAAGTAAGAACGCAACAACCAAACTTAAGTAATTTACGTCACAATTAATCAAGCTATTTGTTCTAGCCAGTTTAACTCCCCAAACTGCTAAACTCTGGCTATGTTCGCCCTTATTTATCGGTTTTAGTAGGCTATTTATAACCTGAGACAATTTCACAAACAACTTGTACATTAAATTTATTATGTATCTCATTTATATGCAAAATTTTCGACCACAACATTGTTGACTGTAATAAGCTAATATGAGTGATCCAAAAATCTTAGCAATATTTAGCAATGCGGTGATATCTATCATGAGTATTTTTTTTTTACTTTTGATATATTCAGAAGTTACAGCCAATTCTAAGCTTGCACGAGGTTTTCTACCCTTATCCTACAGGACCTATGTACAGTTGGTTTAGCTACTCATAGTATATTCGCCATTCTTACATATTTGTCTTCCAATCAGCTGACGTTATTTCGTTTCGAGCACTAAGTAAGGTATATTGAGTGATAATAGATAATAAATAATAGTAGATAATGGTGAATAATAAGTGACAGTAGGTAACGAAATATGCCTATGAAATATAATTTTGTAGGTTCTATAAATTTCGAATTACCGATAACAAGGCGAATGGTTATTAATTTCGCTTAAACACTGCTACGTTATTGATTACATGAAACCGAACGTTTTCATTGTTTCTCAGAAATGAAAGCTTATAGTCAAGGTGTGAGAACCATGGTTGAATAATGAAGATAACTAAGTACTTTAGAGAAGCGACTCACAGTGAAAATAATTGAAAGATGGTCAAATGAGTAAAGTGAGGGGTACCACCGCCACACTGTTTTTTAACGCAAAGAGTTCGTTTGTTTAAAGGAAAGAAGGTACGTGGTACGTGGTGGTGGTGGGACGTGGTGGAAAGGAAGTGGTAGATGATGCACGTGGTACAATTCACCATACATAGCTTTGGGTACACTGACCACGTAAGTATTTTTTTTAAACCTGTTCGAAATATCTCAGAGTTAGTTGGCAACACCACTATTGATATTATGTCACGACTTTATATTAAAAAGAGATATTTATTTACCCGACTGGTTTAATAATGCTTTATTAAAACATTTTGTTATTGATTAAAATAGATCAACATTTGTTGTGTTGCTTGACAGGCACACAATAACAAGATTAAAGATCTCTCTGGCATAGAATTTCTGACAGGAAAATTTAGTATTCAGGTCTGTTTATAACCATTATTCATTCTAGTGTTCAGAGCTCATCCAGACCTCAATGAACCATATTTTAATGTCGTGAAAATTTGTTGCGCAACGAACCGTTCCCACCCTAGATTAAAAATAAACTGAAACGAAATTTTCTACGTGATTTTAAACAGAATTTTATAATATTTGACCCGTACACAGTTAAAACTGGCGTGTGTTTTTTCAGTGAAATTATTATACGATATAATTTAACAACCATAATTAAAATCCCCCTATTTTTAAATTTAACGACTAGTTCTTTTTAGTTCCGCTGTAAAGTATCCCTTACCATACCCCTCAAACCAGAATACAACAGCGCTTAACATCGCTTATAAAACAGAAATAGCTGTGGCGGTGTTGCTGTGTGATAATGTTTATAATAACTTTGTTCTTTCCTCTTGCAGTTCCTTCATTTTTTTGTGTTTAGTTACATAAGGTCATATTGTCCCTCCAGATTAGAAATCTGTTAACTACTATTACTTATTAAAAATACCTATCGTTCTATTATCTATCGTCAACTGTTCTATCTAAACGTAGTACACCTGTTATTCCACGACACATTACACGAGAAGGGAAGGCTCAGGTGTGGAAAGGAATTGTCGCCCATTACGTGCCTCGGACCATTTCATAGCGACTCATGGCAAATTGTTTGGAACGTAGAAGACGCTGCTTAATATTCATGTCTCGGGTGCCACGGATATATAAAATCCTACGAACGAGATTATTGCTCCAGTTTTGTTTTATTCGTCTGTGTGCGTACATACGAAGATGTGAGTTGTGAGACAATGACGCTTTTGTATTAGCTACTTAATACTCGCTAGCCTCAACATGTTCAAATAACTCGTATGATATTATATTGTAAAGGATATTCGAATATTGCCCATTGTTCGTGTAGTTACAGCTGCGTAATATTATATTCTGGCTTGTTTTTTTGATACGTATTTACTGTTTCAGATGTTTCTTTTTTATTGTATATATCTATATCTCATAGGATTTCGAAAATAATAAAAACTGAAAACTGATAACTGTGCTCCAGAATTATCAGACATAATTATTAAAATTAATATTTTGCAATCAGTGACATGCTATCATAGATTTACTACATTACTCTCATAATTCGTATTATTTTCAAGTTTACATGTTACAATAATATAACCATGTACGCTAACATACAAGCAGACATTTAAGAAATTTGTTTAACAAAAAATGTAGCGACTGTATGACGTTATATCTCGTTTTTACTCTTTAAAATTCAACGTAGAATAAAGGATAAATACATTACTTTCAACTTTGTAACATGGCCATTGCACGGCCTTATCTTTTTAAGTTTCAGGTCGACCTCGCAAATGGCTCGAGGCGGGGTCTCGTCATGTAAAACCCATTAGGTGTGGGTCACACACAAATTTGACGTTACGTGATCTCGACCCTCAACTTGTAACATTTGTTGGGAAGAGCCCGCGATTTCATTTTAAAACTTATATCATTTCACATTGAAAAAGATATAAAAATGTAGGCAGTTAAATAGGCAGCTGGATATAAAACTTATTTTACTTTATTTTAAAACGAGTAGGTTTGTAGGTCTGTCAATAACTATAAAAAAATATCTCCGCTTATTTCGAAGAAATGTTATCTATCTATCTATCAGCCTTTGATTTTTCATTGCTGAACATAGGCATCCCCTATTTATGCCACTCCGCCCGGTCCTGAGCCATCTGAATCCAGCGGCAAAAGGAGTATAAGTCGCCCCCCGACCAGGTGGACTGATGACCTAAAGAAGACGGTGGGAAACCTCTGGATTCAGACGGCTCAAGTGTTGTTAACATAATATTAATTCATTGGCCAACAATCAAAACGTACAAACTTATCTACTCAATACTCAAGCACAGGAAAGATAAACCGTAAAACGTGCTATCATACGGCAACAAAATCGAGCGTTCTAAACGACTCCATTTTAATTTTGGTAACTCAAAAGAGAGAATCGTCGTCAATAGCTAAGAATTACGTCATTAGAGAGCTTTTAAGAGCTGTTGACTCCACTCGGGTTCCATGAGAAGCAAAATACAGTTGTTAAGAAGTGCCACAGTCACATAATTGCGACCACCATCAAGGGCGGGTGAATGCGGCGTGACGAGCGCTGATGGCTCCGGCTGCATGCCGGTCTTTTGATGAAACCATGATTACACCATATATATGCATATGACTATAATACAAGGATACTGTAGTACTAGAAGGGACAGGATGTAGTATATTTTTTGTATCATATAAGATACGATGATTATTTGTGGCTTATGTACAATGTTGTACGTTTGTATTAAATTACGTTATAGAGTAGTTATGTAAATCTTCTGTTGTGATTTATATGAATGAATGTATCAAACATAATTTATCGTGCTTCCAATTCACATTGGACCAATTCGTGGGGTAAGTTTGGCTTCCTCCCATTAACGGGGACAGTTTTATTATCAGAAGAAAAATTTTAAAATGTTTTGATAAATATGATGATAAATCAGAATAGAAATTGTAGATTTTCTATGATTTATACGTTAAACCCTCACATTAGTATTACTGATCATTTGCCACTAATTTGAACTTTTACTTGACTGGTCACACGATCAATGCTTTATATACTTTTTAGGGTTCCATACCCAAAGGGTAAAAATGGAACCCTATTACTAAGCCTCCGCTGTCTGTCCGTCTGT
>DWPV01004693.1:0-13288 GCA_018251915.1 Urbanus proteus proteus
CATCTGAATGATGAATTTAGATATCTATTCTGGGTCTGGGTGTTTGTGATTTCGTCCTTATGTATCCATGGCACTCACGACACAGGAGAAAATCCTACTGTGAGGCTATGAGTGTAGAAATCGTCTATTTTGGTAGGGTACGAAAATTGTTGTAGATAGGTATCGATATAGAATAATATATATACACTTTTTATAATACAAAAAGATACCTTTATATTGTCTATGATTAAAGAGCTTTTCAATCAAGTATAGTTATCGCTAAGAAATAAAGAGTATGGATTACTTTGATTTATAAATATAATTATGACTAAAAATACCGTTACACGATGCACTATTTTAATATGTACATGCTGCAAAGAACTTTGAACTTTTCCCGTTATATGAGATGTTGTTTACAATTGATAACCAAATGAATACAAGAATATTTCGTTCCTAAGTCCAATTTATGTCCAATTACTCGTGTCAAATAGAAGGATTACTGATATATTAGTAGCTTGCTGATATCATTATTTTATTATACAGGTATTAACTAGCGGTCTGAATAATAATGAATGTGTATAGAGAGATAGGTATTAAAAATTACTGATATCTGAAAACAGATAAAAAGTAGAAAATGGTCAAAATTAAAACGAAAAATCTGGATTTCTGCAATATAACTCTACTTAAAGTTTTTCATATTTGATCCTTTGCTGGGTAGCCAAAGTAGTAAGAGCCATGTAATTTACTTCACCTTTGTCTATGTCACTTTTATCTATTATCCTGCTTACTGTAAAACATAAAAAAAGTTTTTTGATGTTTTATAGTATACAATTATCACTACTGAAATCTTTGCATAAGTCCAGAGTAAATTTCTTGTGTAATAGTTACTCTAATGTCCATGCTCTATATGTGCACTTTTTATTCTGTCGACGATTTGTTTGACAGCTTGACGATTCAATAAAGGTACCTTGTCTATGATCCAACATACGTTTACACAGAGTAAAAATGAAACAAGTTGTCAAACCAGCTTTTGTCATACATTTTCATAAGGCAATTTGAACGTAAGCCTTATTTGGTAAAATCGTCGAGTTTAACTCGTTCCTGCTACTGTTGTAACAATAATTTTGTATTTACCAACGAAGATTGCCTTATCATATAGTGCAAATTGGTTTTTGTGTGATGATATTGCTAGGGTTGCCATACCAATGCATGTTTCCCCATAACAGGGCTCTACCCTGTGCTTCATTGTAGGCTCTTTGATATTAATGCATGAGAATTCAATGTTTTCCCCAACATTTCTAACGTAAACCTTTTCAATATTTCTACTTATAAAAATAACTCGGACAGTTTCCATGAAGTCTTAATAAGTAGGATGTTATATATTATGTTATGTACCAATAGCATTACTAAGCTTATAGCTAAAAAAACAGCTTTTTAAACCCATTTTTAAAAGAGCTTAAACGTGGCGACGAAAATCAAACAATTATATATTATATAGGTAGATTTGACACATCCATAGTTTAGCTATTTCACACATCTTAAGTGTAAACACGTTAAGGGTTGATTGAAATGATACATAACTAGTATAACGAACGTTAAGCGCGTGTAAAATATTTTTAAAGACGTTCCTTTTCTCTAGGCTTATTTGTTGGCAATTGAGCAAAAAGTACATGAAAAAGGTGCGATAAATTAATAAATTTTACATTATACAAGTATTTTCCCTTACGATGACATGCTAGGTTCGTTTAAAATTATTAAACCACCTAGTAATTGGCTTGTAAGTCGACGCCTTTAATAAAGAATGCGAAGTATTTGAGCCAAAGACAATGTTAAAACCAGCTGCTCAATAGACGCCATTATGAAAGGTGTTGCCAGTTATGGAATGGAAATTTGAATTAATATTTAAAATTTAATAGTCCTGTTAATAAAAAATTGTAATCCCGGGCGTTATGAGAGAATTATGAAAAGTAGGTACATTTAATGCTAATGTAAAATTTTTGTACTATGTTTTTTTTTCCTCTTTATGTGACATGGCACCGCCGACATCTGTAACCGAACTTTTGTATTTTTGAGACACTCAAGTTAAGGATTCTTCCTGAGGATTAATTTAGATATCTTCAATATTCACTTATCAATAATAAAAGAGAAAAAGCTTTACATTATTATAAGCATAAAGTGATGATACCGCTTAGAATTTAAGGAGTCCAAAATAGAGTATAGGTACATACATTTCAAGTCGGTATACATGTAAGCACGCTATATATACTATTTAAGAAGGAATGATTACTGATTACTAGCCACAAATCTAACGGAGCTTCTAGTGTAGTATAGAGCGAAACGGCATGTGTCTGTGGCCTGCGTCATGTAAAGGGCGTTACAGATTGCTACAATAATAATATTCATGTTATGCATAAAATTCACAGTAGGTAAAGTTTTATAGACCCTGGCTTAAAGAGGGTGATTTTTTTAGTATGCGAGGACGGTCGATTCCGAAATTTTAAGAAATAACGACAAATGTTCAAGCGAGACCGATTTTGGTAAAAACTAAAACTGATTAAAAAAAGAAACTTTCGTTTTTTGGGATTCAATACTGAATGAAAAATAATGAATATTTCAATGGAAATCAATACCTACCTCTTTAGAGAGGTTAGAAATTGAAAAATCGCTAGAATTTTGGACTAAATATGGGGTAAAGCATTTTTAGGGGCCCAAGTGAAGCAAGAAACAACTCATAAACGATAATACACACGAGAGTTTTAACGCACATAGCTATCGTTATGGAGAGCTATCAACATCACGTCTAGACTGAGTGGTTCTAGTCTGAACATACGTCCTCATTACAGACACCTTTTGTGGAATAATTGGATTTTTAACAACCGAACAGTTACCGTTCATTACCAAATTGCCACAGATCAATCGATACAACGTATTCACGTGTCAGTTGGTTAATTACTAGAGAATAATGTGTGTTTATTATGTTCGTAAACGATTTCCTTGTTAGAGATACAGACGCGCATAATAAATCCAACTTCTAAGTTTATTTTTACGGCTTCGGATTCAAGGCATAGAAAGGTGTCTCTGATTCGTCAAAGTTATGCACGTATTCGAAATTAAATATTATCACTTCTTTTAACGACAACACATTGTGATAAAACTTACATACCTGAAAATTGTACCTACACATAAGGTTCTCAATAGTGTTTGAAGTCTAGTAAAGTCATGTAGAATACATGAACTAGCTTTAGGTATTGCACGAGCTGTTGATGAATCATAAAGAATCCATTGCCGTTCTAATGCAGGACAATCTTTATTATCAGATAATAATTCTATTTCTCCATTACATTATATAAAGTATCTTCACGATTTAGAGTGTACCTACGTTTTTATGTCATTCACTAAAGTAGGTACAGCTGACATATTGAAACCTAGGCCCACAGTTAATTGAATAGGACAGTCTAATGGTTTCGGTTTTTCATCTAAACCGATATATAACGGTGTTTCGAAATAATTAGCGGTCAGAAAACCTCATTACAGGTATATTAGACGCTAAACAAACACGCACCGTAAGGTTACATTACTATCGCCTACGATAACCACAATGGACAAAAAACAGAATATCGACTAACCACTATTTGGTTTTGATCCGATCTCATAAAATACAAACACGTTTAGTTTGCTCACCGCAGCCCATGGTGTTGCTAGCACAAAAAATGTAATAAATAAATGGCGGCAAAAAATGGCCGCTTGCACGGTAGTTCTGGTGGAATATTGGCGCAAAGTGAATTTGTTTTTAATTATAGTGACGTGGCTAATATTTATTATCCATAAATTGAATTGCTAACCAGTATTTTATACCTAACGGTAAAAATTGCGCGTAATAATGCTATTACTTTTAACGTCTAGAGCAGACCTTCCCATTTTAATTTAGTAATAGGCTATAGTAACAAAATAATATCTAAATAGTAACCGAAGAAGCTAAATCTGTGATGCGTTGAAACTTCAAAGGTTTATAAGTAAAAACTACAAGTTATTAGGTTTAAAATAGAACATTTTGCGGTTCTAATTTACTCTTATTTCTGTATTATGGCACTTTATTATTTAAGAATAACACATAGCACTCAGACTTTTCAACTTTTCTAGGGTAATAGTTATCATCGGATGGTAACCGTCTTCTTTTACTACTTCCAAATAAAAAAAATCTTATCTGGATCCAAAGAAAAACTAAATCTGTAAAAACACTCACCTTCTCAAAACTCCACCCAGTAGTGATGCATTCAAACACTCGGGTGGCGACAGCCGCCTCTGGACCTCAGCGACTGTCACCTTGTACTTGCTGGTGGATGACAGTAGCGACAGCCGCCCGGGGACTGAGCAGAACACGTCGTTGGGCGCACAGGACCCCGTGCCGCCGAGACCGTCTCGGCCTTTCATTGCTGGGAGAAATAGAGTTTATTTTAATAAAGTTTATTTAATCTATGTCTATTTTAAAGTTCGAAAAGTATTCTGTAAAAAATCTACTTTGAATAAAATATTTTTGATTTTGATTTCGGTGGACTTAATGCTATAAGTAGATATACGAGTAGGTACCTGTAGTCAGTTTGTCAAGAGGAGTCTGAAAATTTTATCTTGGTATAATTAGGTTTACCAGCAGTAGGTACCTTAAAAGGCTGTATAATATAGCTAGTTGATTTTGTATGTTTTAAGAATAATGAAGTAGCAGGCAGTTCACATGGTGGTAAGCGGCCTCGGTCGTTCAGGGTCATCTATCCCAACTCAAGATAAGATCATAGTCCTACTTAACGCCACGCATGCTTTGTTGTCCCTGAAGACTAACTTGGAACTCAGAAAATTATTCTTCCCTTACCACACCAGCAAGTGACACTGCTGTTTTAAATGAAAACAGGAGTCACAGTCTTTCGTAATACATACTTACACATCTGTTGGCAACATTAGGTAGGATTTCAATCCTACTGGGAGTCGATGTTGATTACAGCTGTACTTACATGGACGTTAGTGTAATACCATCAAATAGGCTGCATGCTATTTCAACATCATAAAACATATAAAACTCTCTAAGAGGTCATCGATTAATTATGTCTCACGTTAAGGGGGAGGGAAGGGTCGCCGAAGTGTGACATTGTGTGACAAGGGGTTGGTGGGGTACTGAACTTCGTGATGTCACATTTATAAATTTGGAACTCCTGTTTTAATTTAATTATTTCTATTGTATTTCTTAAAACATGTGATGTCACAATAAGGAGGAGAAGGTCTCAAAAATGTGACCAGTTGTAACAAATGGGGATGGTGAAGTCAAAATATCATGAAATTCGTGTAACATACAAGTATGACTGGCCCTTAAGTATCCAGATAAATATTGATGTCGCAGTAACAAATAGCACCATTAATGTTATGAGGTTTGTGACCATTTCACGCATCTATCATTCAGCTAGATGACGAAATATTTACTACAGGCAACACCCACGTATTATAAGTCATTGATCGATGTTTTAACACCAATTCGAAATGATTACGATTTTAGCTTATAAATAATCAAGGTTTTGACATGTTAGTGACAAATTAGTGATAAACTTGTGATTAACAATGAATTAGAAAGTTATTGTTTTATACAAAATGAATACGTTAATTGTAGGTATACATAATAATAAGCTATAGTTTAAACCGGTGATTAATCTCAGGCTATTAAAGAATGAATTGTGTGTTTAAAAACAAATTAGAACTAAATATTTTACCAAACTGTATTTTATTTAATGGGGCTCGTATAGAGTCGTGAGCTTTTGCCCCAATTTGATTATTTATGGTTTTACTTATTTTTTGCTAATACAAAACAAATATTACTTTTAAAAAATCAGTAGCGTTCGACTTTCGAATCAGCTGAATACCAGTTATTACTAAATTCCCGCCAACGTGCAACAATGGCGCGGTTAACAATCCGCGCCACGCCCCAAACATGCGCTCAGCGTGATCTCCATTATCATTGTAATATTTCCTATGGCAACCCTAATACAATAAACATCAATGTGTCATTAGCTTTGCGCCATACTGGCAATAGTTTTTTTTTCTTTATGAAGGTTTCAAATGTCTCTTCAAGGCAAAGGTGTGGATTAAAAGCCAATTACAATTACGTGTGAGACCACATATGGATACTTATGAAAGGAATGTATAAAAGAAAATGTACCTTTTATAAATTTTGTGAAGAGAGTATTAATTTGATTTTTGCGCTTGTTAAGAACGTAGGTTTATTTAAGAGCATATTGGTTATTTATTCGTGTAACTTTATTTTTTAAAAACAATAGGTATACGTAATCCAATACCAAGAGTACCTAATATTTTAAATGCTAATAATTCATAATATCATTACGAATTTTCGTAAATAGATACTTAACAGAATATTTTAGATTGTGTTGTGGTGTTGTGATATGACTTGATACTACAGAGAATGATGAACTACAAAAACAATGTCGCAATATAAAACAGAATAAAAATATCATTCTTATCATATTAATGTCTTAGAAGAATCGATAACTCTAAGATATTATAACAGCCAAATAAGCATAGAATGTTAAGTTATTGCTGTCTTAAAAGTTCGTATCATGTATTTGAACAAAGAGAAAAACAAAACCTTTCATTTAAATTTCGAATTGCATGCTGTTTGAACATAGAAACGAATGATTGATCGTTACTTTTATTCTCCGATATCGATTCGTCAATGAGATGGACTTTACAATCTACTTAGAATAATCGATACACATATCAGATAACTGTTGTGTGAGGCCTAATTACACTTATCTTAGTCGGGTCATCAGTAACAGCAACAATAAAATATTTGATAAGTTAATAACATATATTTAGTCTGTGTCCGGTGTTCTGTGTTGCCGCTTGAATTATATTGCCAGTTGGAATAATTTGGCCTACTTAAAGCATCTTATTATTGTAATTCGTTAGGTGTGGATGATTGTAATTTTTCTATTAGTAATTTTCCTTTTTATCTGCATTATATAGTTATGAACAGGTAAAACATAACATGTAAACATGTAAACAGGTAAACATAAACAGGTAAAATTAATGGAGACTACTTACTTTTTAATAACGGTAAATCTGTCATGAACCCCGTTGTATCATCCATGCCCGCATTCTGAAAAAAATATATAGATTTAATAAGTTACTTAATGCTCCAAGCTTCTCCCAGTTGTGGGAAGAAATCCGTTAAGGATGAAACCCCCAGCAGTGGGACATAAAAGTTTTGATATCTCGCAAAACAAAAAAAAGTTTTAGATATTTTTGAATCACAGACAATTCAGTTTTACTTATCGGTACGGAAGTTAATATGCTCTATAGATAATGAAAAAATTAATAAAGTAAGGCTGATAGATAAATAGATAGGTACGAAGGAGATTTCTTGTTATATATTTATATATTATAATTCCTCTAACTCATTCAAGGGAACGAATGCTGCGTTCTTTTTCAGTATACGGTAGGTAGATACTACCTACTACGCATAAAATTAACTCTACAATAAAATTTATTTTATCATAGAGTTATTACACAAATTTTTATTTATTTAATTTTTTTCTTAGGTCAATTCTTGTCCAATGAATCTTTCAATATAGAGAAAATAATAATGAAGTTCGCCCATGTTATTAAGAAGCGATCCGGGGTCTAAAATTCTTGTACAGTGGAATGCGTGAGATCATTCTGGCTTATTAAATTCTTATTCGCTCAACATGTTCGATATTGGTTCGGATGGTTATTAGCCAATAAAATAACAACATTCTTTATTTGGCTTACAAAAAATGTTTGCATTATATATTATTGTTATCAACATTGTCCCACCGCTGGGCATGGGTCTCCTTTCGCTGTAAAAGGGTCTTGGTTTATGGTTCACCGTTGGTCAGGTGCGCTTTTGAAGACTATATATCTATGACTTTTTTTACAGAATTTATGTTTTCGGCAAAATTAATTTAGGGCCTCAATACTTTTTGGGCCCCTGAGAATGTGATTTGCAACTTTTAATTTTTATTTAGAAGCTAATTAATACATTAGTGGTAAACATTGTAAGGAAACCATAATTTATGAATTATCTTTTAAAAATCTACCACTAGTATTTGTCTACGGTTTCTTCCCGCCACCGCAGTTTCGCCGTGACCACGATCCATGCAACTGGGTCCAAATATCGGCATAATTAACAAAACGTATCGCGAGTACCCGTTACATATTAAATATTACAATTTATAAATTCCGCTATAATAGTAGTCTAAAATCATATCGTTTAAAAAACTTAACATATTCTTATCTCTATCAATCAGCATTTTCTCAGCGTGGTAGAGTGGGGCTAATCCTTTTAATTTAGGACTTTGCCAGCATTGTCTAATCCTCACACTCCCCTCCTGTGTGAGTAACCATGATAATCTTGCGGTTACTTACGACAACTTAAGCTGTCTGTGTTACCTCCTATGGTATTTAACTGCTCTACATATTATAAGTACCCACGACATATTGTCATATTGTCAATGTTCGATCACACGCACAAAGCAACGCCTTTACACTGTTTGAATAATATTATTCATAATGCGATATTGTTTCGTTTTTTCGTACACATTTGTGTAGTAGAAGTATTATGGATGCCCACTTAATCAGAAAGACTTTTAAGATCTGCCTAATATAGATCCTCTTTTTTTTCCAAAATAAGTAAGATTAGGTCGATGAGATGCCATAGCTAAGTATACCATTCATCAATTTGAAAACATTATGAAGAAAGTTCAGATATACAAGTCCCGCACCTACTCGACTTTTTATACACTTACAGACACATGTAAGATTTTTCTATGTCGTGTCTGCCATCACACACACAAATACGAATACACAAGCAGCCAGATCTAGTACAGAAAAAGTCATCGTCTGTTTAGCCAGGGATCGAACCCGGAACTCACTGCGTATAAGATCTGAACCTTCAAGGCTTGAATTGACCACCACATAGGTAGTAAGAACTCGTTAGTAAAGTCGTTTAAGTGTTTTCTTTGCTTTATTTATTTTAGCCACGCGGGTAATGAGTACTTATAGGTTTGTTTGTTCTTAGCGATAATTTTTGCACAAGAATCGAACCTGGGTCTCGTCCGTGGAATGCAGAGCGTGGTGCAACGCGAGCTCATGTTGCTCCCGCGCGCCGTAGTCCGCTCTCCGCTCACCGCCGCCGTAGCTGAACCCGCCGTGTGATAACTGGAAGAAAATATCTATTAGTAATTGTATTTTAGTATAGCTAAAGTCGATCTGTTGGCCAAGTTGCGTAATCTGTCGGTCTTTTGCCGTGTGGTGTCGTAAAAAGCACTATCTATTCTTTCTTTCCCGTGAATTGTAGGAAGCAACTAAGGGAAGAAATAAACTCGAACGCTTTTAAGAAAACGGAATCCGCTAGTGAAACTAATGATATTCGTCAATAGTTTTGACCACAAAACTTTGCTTGTCAAAACTAAAGGTTTCATCAAGGTCATTTAGTGATCTACCCTCCAGATGTCCATGGATGGCATTAGCCACTTACAAAGAGAATCCAACGTTAATATCGAAAGTAAATATCCTATTATTATAAAAAACATAAAATTTTAAAGATTAACCAAAAATGGTGATTGAAAAAGGGAATTATTTATTGATTTTACTACCTACGTATAACATATACCTATGACTTTTAAAATAAATAAGCAATTGAATAAGTAAGTATTTTTTTAAAGTAAATTTATCTAAACCAATTAAAGAAAATTTCATAAATTTACTACATCTCAAACTAAATACAAATAAAAATTCTTTCAAACCACAAACAGTTCACATTACATATTACTGGTATCAATTTTCGAGAAACGGAATTTTGTCCACAAGTCTTTTCAATGTCGTCCCATTGTGTGTACCGGATGTCCCGGGACATTACCGGACTAATCCGGTAAAGTGACTCACTAACGGTCTTTGTGAAATATCGGTACAATATTTTCCTTCAAATAAAATGGGTCTAGTTGGACATTAGATGATTCGGGCACTTAAAGTTGTGTTGTCAGATGAAGTACTGGATTTTTAATATGGCTTTTTAATGCAGAAAATATAAGAAGTTAATTAAGAAGTAATAAAAAAAATCGATGAAGTACATTTGGTGCATGAAGATTTTTCTTATAACGGATAAGGCAGGGAAATAAAAAAATGATTTAAAATATTTTTAGAATAAAATGCGCAATGGAAAACGTATATACGATAAAAAATCAAACTAGCTAAGTTAAGCTTTTAAGAATGCATCAACAAATTTTCCTTTTTTATTCTATCAATCAACGTTTATTGATACAATTTAATTTTAGTTCTAATCCATTTATTTTTAAGTCATTGGCAATAACAGAGTAAAACACTTAAAGCTATTACTCTCTATTTTTTCTTTTTGTCTGGCCGGGAATCGAACCTGGCACATTCAACCATAACATGCCACATAAAACCTCCGTACACATCCTCACAGAGTAAATAATTAAATGTCAGTTCTCTAATGAGTTGGGCGAAATAATTTTCATCTGATAATAGTAAGTAGCTATCTAACTATACTAGCTATCAAGTTATCAAGTCATCGTGAATGTGTACTAACTGCTAACTGGATGTGAAACATTTTTAATCGATCAGACGTGACATAAAAAATTGATTAACTGATTCGATCGCCGCCATCAAAGGAAGTAGAAAAAGCGCGGCAGAATTAATAGCTAATGTTGCCAGGTGTGCGATTTGCGTATTCGCGGCACAGATAACCAAATTCTTTTTTGGAATCGTGTTTAAATTGCAGAATGGCGTAATTAAAGATGTATTTAAGTAATCTCAGACTGAAAGAATCAATTAATCGTAAAACAAAGTATAATTAAGTAAAAAATATTGAGAATAAAAGTTGAGTATTTATTTCTGAAGTCAGCACTTTATTTCATTAATGTCATCACGACCTGAATTACCTAGCGGTAAATAGTTTTGGCACCAAAATGCAAAATTTATACATTTTTCTTTACAACTATTGAATAATAAACACTAGGCTTTTAGCGACTTTCTAGCAACTTTTTATGTATAGCCTAACTAGCAACTTAGATTTCCGACTCGGCTGTCTTTACATCAGTCCGTCGTTCAAAGGGCTGTATCTCTTAAATCGTTATGGGTAGATACTAGAATTGAAAAATGTGTGTATTGGACCTCTAAGACAACAAATACTAAACAACTCTATATACTCTATAATAAACTCTATACATAAAACCGGCATTTTTCGGTTAACCTACTGAACCGTAATAAGACAGAATAAAATTTTATGATCCGCTTAATAAGTTTTTAAAAATAAAAAAATAACATTAAATGTATGCACGGAACCCTCTATATTAACGTTCGACTTTAACTTGCCCAGTTTTTGAAGTGGAGGGTTATTAAGACGGTATTCTTGGGATATTTTAATAACATAATTGCGTGCGCGGGGGCGAACTATGCCAAGACTTCCGGGGTTGAAGCATGCGAGGGTGAATAGTTTGTCTGGCATAGCTCTGTTGTGATTCTGAATTGATTTTAAGTACGCCTCATCGTTGCTTTCGCTGTCCTGAGATGTTTATTAAGTTGTAGGCAGTGCCGCGGTATCAACCACCATTATGGATTTTAACCGTACATTTTCTCAAGATGATAATAAAATACTAATCATAGTTAGAAATTACTAAAAAATATACTAGAATCATATGAGCTGATCCCGTCAAACTCGAGGAGTTTACTACTAATAAAGAGTTCTAGCGACTATTTCCTGACTTCGTCGCTACAACATTTCACGGTACAGTGGTGCCGCAGCAGTAGCTGCTGAGGAGCTTACTACTGTTCATACTCCACGCTGCCTCACTGTACTCTATGCTGCTCCTCTGTACTCTATGCTGCTTCGCTGTACTCCACGCTGCCTCACTGTACTCCACACTGCTTCTCTGTACTCGCTGTACTTGACGCTGCCTTACTGTACTCCACACTGCTTCTCTGCACTCAATGCTTCGCTGTACCCCACGCTGCGTCTATGTACTCCACGCTAGTGCTACGTTCGATTATAAGTGCTATAACTCACATGGTGCGTGTGTATGTCGTGATGGTCGCGGTGGTGTCGGAGGTGTGCGTGGGGTTCGTGGTGTGCGTGGTGCCGCGGCAGCAGCTGCTGTGGGGCGTAGTGCTGCGCGTACTCCGCGCTGCCACCGCTGTACTCCATGCCATGGTTCTGCTGAACAACAAACATATTTACTAACCATCTATTCAATAGTATTTCTATTGCTTTTATAGGATTCAAAGTATGCTAAACATTCTGTCTCATACAATTTATAATAACAATGATCCCTTATGCTTCGTCTTGAAACATTACACTTGGACCCTATCAACAAACTTACGTCGTTCGATTGAGGGCACTACCACCTATTTCTACCTAATACTGTTATTAGATGTAGCTGTGTTTTCTTTTAAAGAGTAGAAAGCAATATTAATCATCAAATTATTAAGCTTTTTCATGATATTGTATTATACGTATATCATCTGTAATCATCATTTTGTATTTTGATTTTATTTGGACGAAAATCGAACCCGAGATCGATCGATATATCTATATCAGACCTGTATGGTAACCACGTCCTCAATAATTGTATTATTTGGTTCTTAAAAATAAATATAGGTACCTGTTGCTGATGATGCGGGCTAGCAGGATGTGCGGTGGGTGCGAACGGCGGCGGGAAGTACGGCGGCTGGAAGTCGGCGAGGGAGGGCTGGCCGCCGCGGAACCCGCCGCCGCCGAGGCCCAGCCCGCCGCCACCGAGGCGCTCCTGGAAATAAAGCTAGTGTTAGTCTGGTATATTCATTAGTGATAAGAAAGGTGTCATACTCATTAGTGATGAGAAAGATGTCATACTCATTAGTGATGAGAAAGATTGACTGGTTTAAGATTCGTCGATGAAAGATTCGTCTTATTTTTACTGACTCACTTGACTATAGTTCATGTCATACTCATTAGGGACGTATAATATTGAGTGGTTTAAGTATTTTTGAAAAGATACGACGCATTAGATTCGACTAGCCTTTTAAGTCTCAACTCTTGAGTCATTAGACTAAAAACTAAGTCGAAATCTTTTTACTTTCATTAGATCGTTTCCTAAAAGAGCTTCTTGGTCTAAAGGTTGAAGTATCTTTGCTAGACATTATTTGTCTAGATTTTGTGCGCTAGTCCAATCTAATAAAGAATGAGCCGCTATATTTTAATATGAAGTAGAACTGGACAAAACATTGACTGACATAC
>DWPV01004694.1:0-13288 GCA_018251915.1 Urbanus proteus proteus
ATAGGTTTTCTCCCACAACTGAGAGAGGCTCCACTACGCTGCTCCAATGCCTATTGGGGGATATGAGGGTATATGAGTTAGTGGCCAACTCATGTCGAATGTTTTCAAACCGCCCATAAGCCCTCCCACAAGGTTTAATGACAGCTATCCAATGATAAGAACCGTGACCGATAGCTTAACGTGGCCTCCGAAGCACGGAAACGCGCATGAAATTTTTGCCACTAGTGGTCACCCATCCATCTACCGACCGCGCCCGACATTGCTTAACTTTGTAAATCGGCTAAGATCTACGCAATCCTCAGGACAATTAATGCATTGCATTGTATTAATAGAGTTATTAATCGAACAACACGCCTTTTCAATACAAGGAGCCTAGAAACTTAATAAACTTATAAATAAATGCATTACCACTCCTAAAATCAGATTAACTGCATCTGGTTGCTGCATATACAAATCAGCTGTTATCTACACCCCTCCACCAATATAAAGTGTAGCAGTTCTTCCTGCTTTACACTAGAAATAGAGGTAGGAGTGGAAACTCCATAGACGTAATATTTTACAGTAAAATTTTTACTTCCTCCATCAATCAATGAAAGATGAAACATAATTCCCATTTATTTCTAAAATACTAGTAGATTTTAGAAACATATGCAGTCATAGTTGGAAATAATGATACTCCTCAAGTTTATTTACTAAATTAAAATAATATTATCATAAACACCAGAAACCTGACTGCTTAAAATTTCTTTTTTTAGGTTTTTAGTCGCTATATTTAAAAATTATATAGCTTATGTTACTTTGACAATTGAGACAAATCCAACGACACCTCATATGCTTAAATCCGTAATGCGGTTTAGGCTGTAGGGCATGCCAAAGATGTGGACATACATATGCTCAAAAAAGAATACACTCCTTCTGATGCAGTTGAATAATAACTGGCACATAAACTTTAAAAATAGTTTATAATTTTAGCTAACAATATGGAATGCTATCAATTACCTTCTTCTCTGGACTCTCAAGCAAAGACGAGCACAGAGCACCTATCCTTAGCTTGTCATGATTCAGTTTATCCCTCCTGGCAGCCATCAGGTCCACTGCAGTAATCACACCGTCTGTTTCCCCCTCCTCAGTTCCCTCCATCCCGGAGTCTGCCTCCGACTCTGATGATGCATCTTCCTTTTCGGTTTGAGAGCTTTCTTGAGGTTTTTTTGCATCTTCTGTTTCTGATTCTGTGTCTGAAGATATTATAAGTGATATTAATAAATCAAACAGATTTGCATCATAAATATAATTTTTCAATAGGCTTGAAAAAAATGGAAAACAAATAATTTGCTTCCATATGAAGTGTATATGTTTATACATATCTACATTATGGTACACAACCATGAAAAAACGGGCCACACTTCAGGTAAATTTGTGAGTTTTCATTTAAAATTTTACACTTAAAGTAAGTATTTTTGAATTTATCAATAGAAAACGGCGCCAAGTACTAAAATAAACTTTTATATTATATGAATATAATATTAGCCAACAAAAAATTTTGAAGTTCCTGAGTAAAACTATAGAATTTGTGCTTAGATGGGGGTAGTATTTTATTTTGTAAGAATTAGGTCCTGAGTTGTTCTTAAGGAGTAAGATGGTCTCCTCATTGAGACTTGGTAACCTTTCCAACGAAGCACAAAAACTGACACAAACTAGAAAGTTAGACAGCTTTTATGCCATAATGCAGCAATACTCACCATCACACTCCTCAGCCCTCTGAAACACTCCCTCCTTAGTCTTGATGGGCAGCAGAGGCCTCATCTTCTTAGCCGGCCTCTCTGCCAGCTCCCTCTCATACTCCTCTTCCACGTCGCTGTTACTGTCGGAGTCGGTCTCGGCACCGCTGTCACTGTGCTGCCGTGGCACTTTGGGGATCTTTGCACGCTCCTTCTTTCTTTTTGAGCCACGTCTAGAATTTTATATAATGGTATACATGAGTAAATTTAAAAGATTTTACATATAAAACAAATTGGAAATGTAACATTAATAAATTACAACAAGGGAGCATGCATTTCATATAAATGGGACCTACCAATCATGGTCATCTATATAAATAATTAAAATTGAAGTGTATGTTTGTACTTTTAAAATAATAACTTTTTACTCAATGCATATGATAGTATACACAACACCTATCACAAAAATGCAATTAAATAATTTTGACTGTCTGTTTGGCTCAGGTAATCTTCTAAACGGGTGGACCAATTTTGACGGGACTTTCACTGAAAGATAGCTGAAGGTCAAGGTATAATATAGGCTGCTTCAATTTTTGTAAAAAGCATTAGCGCACGCTCCACGCATATTTAGGATCCTTGCAGGAGAGCAGGATTTCAGTTATGTTTAAATATGTATTCCTTTTTACTTTTGAAACGCGGGTGAAACTGCGGGGATCAGCTAGTTGGTGAATAACTTTACTTGGAACAGGGGTTTTATCTGAAATCAATCATAGATGTACAGGCACTCCTGGGGACTTTGTGAGAAACTTGTGGGTACCCATTACATATTACAATGTATCCATAGCGCGATTATGCAAGTTTAAAATCATGAATAGTATACTTGTTAGTAGGGTCCTTCTCCGGCACATTAGACAGCAGCTGCGGCTGCTTGGCTATCCTGGTCAGGATGTACTTCTGCTCCTCATCGTCCAGCATGTCCGCCCACTCGTCCCCCGTCTCCTCCTCGCTGCTGTACTGCGGCTCCTCGCGCGGCCGCTCCTTCTGTTTCTGCACCCTCGGCTTGTGGCGCTGCAACTTCAGCTGACCAGCCTTCCGCATCTTGTTCGTCGTTTGGTTGTTACGCTTCACTTTGCTTATCTTTACTTTGCCTTTTTTCTGTAAGGAATTATATGTGAGCGGTAAAACAGAGAAGTTTGTGATTTTTTTTTTTTGTTTTATAATATAATTGTAAAGATAAGAATAGGATACTTACAGCCATTTTGAGTACTTGTAGTGTTCCTTTTTAGATACGAAATATAGTCTTTTAGCGTGTAAAAATCAAATTAATATTAATATCTAAATGCTATGCTACAAACACAACGTGGGTTATTTTATTTGATTTTGACGTTACCGACAGCTTGACAATTATGACAATAGTCATATGACATAAGTGACATTGACAGTTTAATTTTCTTAATAATAAGGCATAAATTATTGATAAAACATACAGACTTTTGAATGAGATTGGGATTAACAAATTTTCTACTTGCGATTGTTTAAGACGTCATAACTTTTTTTTACTTATATTTCAATCTTCTAATTTAAAACATACATTTATCACAATTTTAAAATATAATAAAAGGTTATTGTATTCCGTACGCTTTAAAAATGTTGCGTAAAACGAATAAATCAGGTTTTGACACCCCGTTTTTGAACGCACTCAAACTTTCTAAACTAAACGTCAAGTCAGTTACAAAGGCTTCGAAACTTTCTTGCTAAACTTTTAAATTCTTGTTTTTCTAGTTTTCTAAGTATCGGAATCGCCGTGCGGGTGCGCCGTTTCGTGGAATTTAGTTTTTATTTATTAAAATGTGTGTTAGTTATATGTGATTCTTATTTATATGGGAGTTTGACGTAGTTGTGTGAGTTGATTGAATTTTGCGATGGTGCCTCAGCAGCAGAGGAGGAGGCGAAGGAGAGCTGCGTTGTCGCGTACGGCGGAGAGACGGGTGGTGGTGGCGAGGGGCGCTGGAGGGTTCGGGTTCACGATCGCGGGACAGCGGCCGTGCGTGGTGTCGGCGGTGGCGGCGGGCGGCCCGGCGGAGCGCGCGGGGCTGCGCGCCGGGGACGCGCTGCTGGCCGTGGACGGCGCCAACGTCGCGCGAGTGCCGCACGCCTCTGTCGCCCGGCTGGTCGCAGCGGCGCCGGGAGCGATCTCCCTCAGTGTAGCACCGAGAGAATCTCCACCAACAGACACTGAAGATACTGAGCCGGAGGAGAGAGCGAGGACGCGGCGCAGGTACCCGCCGCCGCGGAGAAGGCCTCAGCCCACTATGATGCACCATCCAGGTATGGTTATGACTACAGTAACAATTGCTATGGTGGTGGGTAGTATAATTGAGCTCTGGAAGCCTGGTAGTGGTGGTAAACTAACCATGAGATAATCATATTTATGGATACTCGAGAAAGTATATGTGACTATCCATAATAATTATATTTAATTATACCATAATCTTTTAAACTGTAGCTTAACTGTAGGATTTATTTTTAATGTTATTGTCGTTAGTTAGTCATAATCTTAAGTTATGCAACACAGTGTAAGAATGTGAATTCCAGTCTTATAAGCCGGGAATCTGGATTTAACAACACCCTCCTACAGTAAACACAGACTTTCTAAAATGTACACACATTGGAAGTTATTACAATGACAACATATTGTTGTATCAATAAAAGAAACAATAATTAAAATAAAAATGTTATTTCAAAAACTTAAACCTCACTTATTATTTGCAGATGAACCTCATCGCTACAGGTATGTGCAGAATGATATCAATGCACATTGTTAAGTACAAACAAGCACTGTATTTTTTTTTGTTGTACATAATTCATTCACACTCATTTTAAATTGTGTCAAGTTGCAACTTATGTGTTCTAAATATTCTCATTAGGTGTTCACTAACTAAGCTAAATCACTGTTATGCATTTTTGTTTGCTTAGCAATGCTTTAATTACTTGTATTTGTCTCCTGATATCTGCAAATTTATGCACTCATTCTAAGATAAGCTAAGCACTATGTGAAGTTGAGGCATCACTAGTTATTTATCCACACTTTTCTCAACTATGAAGTATAATTTGTAGTTCAGAGTACATACAACATATAGAATCTAACTGATCAGTTAGAATCTTTGAGCTTTCAGAGGGACATAGGCTCACTTTGTGAGTTCTGCCGGCTCTTTGAGGAACTTTTTGATCTAGTGCCTACGTCACCCTTACGCCATCGCACTACTCGCCGAAAGTGGAAGTTCCATCCTCACCAACTGAACTAGTGACTGCCCTCTACAATTCAGTTTGTGCACTCTTTCTTGTCAAGGACGTGCAAGATGTGGAATAAACTTCCTCCTGAGGTATTCCCGGAGCTCTACGACTTGGGGTTCTTCAAAAAATATGCAAAAGGAGCTCTCCTTCAAAGCCAGTGATGCTTTGGCGACTTTTCTGATATTGTAAATGTCCATAGGCAGTCATTACTACATTCCATCAGGTAGCCCGTCTGCCTTATTGTTAGGTTGCTATAGAAAAAAGTAACAAAAAAGAATCTTGTTAATTGATCTGTAATTAGTCTGATTACAAAGTACTTTTTTGGAAAAAAAACTGTTAGACACTGCCCTGCAAACTTTATTCATTGGCTTCAGGGCAGGAGTGACCACAGACGCATGTTTCATACTTTATTGTCTTAAAGAACATAGTCTGAGTATCATACTGCTTTCTTATATGCTTCTTTCTAAATTGCTTCTCCAAAATTACATCTACTGACATTAAACTTGCTTTCACAGAAATAGTTTTATATTTTCCTGTAGAATATTTTGACAGGTTTGTCACATGTATGCATGGTAGTGACATAGTAGATAAATACGTTAGCACACATTGTATGGAAGAATGCATTGACTAATCTACTCTAATGCCCAGTAGGCCCAGGCCTTTATTTTTCTTTCCGTTGGTACCTTCAAAAGATACTGGGACTTTTTGGGAGTAAGGCTGAGTTATTTGAGGTTCTTACTCACTTAAACCCTTACGGTAACCTCATTAACATCACAAAACCACATTGTAGGTATTTATTCATAGTACTTAATTTTGATTTAGTTGATACATACATACTTAGTTACATCATACTAAAAAAAGTTCCTCTTTTTTTGCTGAATACATTTGTATTGTTTCTTGTGAATGTGCATTTGAATAATTGATATAACACTAGTTATGATGTGTTTTAAAAAAGGGGCGGCTCATATTTACTACATGGCCTGAGGCCTATGGGAGACACTGGAAGAATGCTATGTCTTCTGCCATCACATGTATTTGCTACATTCAATGTCTGTAGATAGAAACAGAATTCATTCTACCCACACTTATGATTTTTCAATTGAGTAACTATAGTTTAGTGATTTTTGGTGCATGGGTATGGATAGGGTACATTGTGTTGTGGCTACCTCTCGTAGAGGATGTCAATTATTTTTTGGGCCACATATAGACAACAGGGCCTCTTAGATGTATTTAACCAGAGAATTCTCGAGAACTAATTCTTAAAACACTTTTAAATAT
The DNA here is from genome assembly GCA_018251915.1 of Urbanus proteus proteus. Taxonomy (NCBI): domain Eukaryota; kingdom Metazoa; phylum Arthropoda; class Insecta; order Lepidoptera; family Hesperiidae; genus Urbanus; species Urbanus proteus. The sequence continues at coordinate 6,291 of DWPV01004694.1, forward strand.
TAATATAATTTTAATAACCCTATGATATTATGCTGACTATAACAATCATAATATATAACATTCGTAATATATAACAAACCCATTTGTGTAACAAGAATGAGAAAAAAATGCGTCAAACACTAATGTTAATGCTTGTGTCGATTGTGTGTCTCACCTTGAATGGATTTTCGTGTATGTTGCTTACTCATTGTAATTTACATTGAATAATAACTCAATGTTATTTATGTGTGCTTAATAAATCATTTATATTTTTCAGGATGCCATGCTGCGCCCAGCACTTCAGGGGTGAATGAAATCATCCAGAATCTCACCAGAGCCCAGCTCACACCAAGTCATGTGGCTCGCCTTGAATGTCGAGCAGTCGTCGGCTACTTGGGGACCATAGAGACACCGCAGGCGTCAGCGGCCGCCGCGCCCAACAACGTGCGAACTGCTGTTCGGAAGCTAAGACAGGAGAGGCGCTCTGCAGCACCTGTATTGCTGTCTGTTCTCCCAAATGCGCTGCTACTTCGACGACCAAGCGGCCAAGTCCTCGCTCAATATCAGCGGGAGAGAATAGTTTTCGCTGGTTGTGGTTCCGACGCGGATCGAAGGTTCTTCGGTCTAGTAACTGCCGCGGAGTTGTCTGATATGGAGGCAGAAGCGTCCCACAGTTGTCACGTGTTTGCCGTCGACCCGAGGATGGCGGAACACGAAGCACATATAATTAGAGCGAGGGAGTTCCAAATCACGTGCACGAGAGACCCCGTCGCTGAAAGGTGCTTAGAGTTTCCACCTTCCGCGGAATATGTTGTTGGCGTTATACGAGGAATGTATTCGTTGCCAGCTGAGGAATGTGCTAGTCCTGCATTGCAGCAGATATCGAAATTGGCTGTTAAAGGAGACAGCCCTGCCTTAGGAAACTTCTCAAGATGTAATAGACCAGTATTCCGAGCGCCACGAGACCGTAGGCCCTGTAGACACCAGGATGCAAGAATGGAGGCACCGGAGTTTGTCGCGAACTCACCACAGCCAAGCAACCATAGCGAGGTAACCACCACTTCGAGTAACAGCGACTCTGGTATTGGCTTCCATAATGACGGGCGTAATATCGCGGATAGGATTCTAGTTGTTGACTTCGCTGGTCATCCCCAACATCAACCGAACCGGTTTCGCCAAGAAATGCCTCCACGACCCGTGGGATTGGTCGGATGTAGCAGTTTCGATACTGACGGCTCTTTTCTATCCAACACCACCCCAGTCGTTGACGGATTCGGTGGGCAAGGTCGTCCACTAAATCTGGATGACGTTATCCTCAACGCAAACGACTTGCCACGGCATGTGCCGCGGGAAGATGACAGTTATAACTACAATAACGTGTACGGGAACCTTCCCTCTAGTTCTAGAAGTTTCAACGGTGCGGTGTACGACCAGGTCTATACTGAAAACGAGGGGCATTACGAGTTCATACCATCGCAATTAGAGATGGATGAAATAGACCGAGTGGCGGAGACTTTCAACTCTGTGGAAATATACGAAGAAAGAGCGAGGCAGTCGGTGTATCAGTCGAATGAATCGGTAGAGAATGTAACAGTGATCTCTGGGACTAGTAAAGCTAGTGTGGATTCTGTGTCGATGTACTCCTCCCGTAGTCACGAGGAAGCGAGGCCCTCCCGGCGGAAACACCTGCAAGCCTCTCTAGATGATATGCTGGTGCTTGGTCTGCGTGACCTTCCGCCACCTGACGATAAAGATGAAGGGAAATTTGTTCATCCTGCCAGTGTCAAATGCAAGGTGTGTATTGCTCGATATTTTATGATATATTTAGATTATTACATATTTGGATTTAGAGTATATTTAGATCCATCCATTAATCAGCCTTTTCAGGTCCACTGTTGGACATGGGCTCTCTTTAATGGGGATTTTTGTCAATAGTCACCTCTTGTATTTCATCTCTTGTATTTTGTACTTTATGGCATTCATGGGAAGAGAGTTTGTGATTTTATTCAAGACCTACACCACTTGGTTGTTCATGGCATTAATACCCACAGTAAAATTAAACACTAAATTAATAATCTAAGCGCAATTTATAACAATACCGTACTATTTCCTTCCAGGTGCGCAAAGCCAAGCCGCTGAACATCCTGTCCAAGACCCGCAACATGCTGTCAGGCAAGGCTCGGTCGGGTTCCCCCGCGGGTCGCCGGCGCGCGCTGAGCGCGGGGGGCGCTGCCGGGGGGAGCGGGGGGTCGGGGGGCGCGGAGGGGGACGGGGCGCTGCACGCGGCCGCCAGCGAGCCTGACCTCCGGGATGCACAGGTTAGTGTGTACGGGTTTTTTTTTAAATATGATTAACGGTTATGGATTTAAGTTCTTTACAGTCAATCTTCATTTATTAATCTTTATGTTCGATGTTATGCCTCAATTATACTATAGTGAACAAACCCCTGAATAATAAGCCAAATAATTATAAATAGATATGCCGTGCATGAATACAGACATATAATCCTTCGACTTGCTCTTTAAACCCATTCGAACTTCTTCGTTACACTAATAATTCCATGTCAATTATATTAACTTACCAAATAACTTGCCGAACAATGCCTAATATGTAAACACTGTAAATGTATGTATTGAAATCATTGCTGATACCAATTGTTAATGGATATTATAAAGCAAGAGCATATTAGGTACCTTAAATAATATAATCCACAAATAATTCTACAACCTTTGAAAATATAAAACCCAAATGATCTCTAGGCAATTTAGTCTAAAAATAAAAACTAGTGTCTGTTACTTAAACTTAAATTACTCATGTTTGTAAACAATGAAACTATTTTAAAACATAATGACCACTTTGAAATAAATGACTTTACGACGCGGTTCTGTGAGTAGCACATTGGGAAACACGTGTATCGCTTATCATGAGGCTACACATGCATGTAGTCGTAGCATGTGTAGTCTTCTCCTTTCTCCTAAGATGTGTTATGTTTTGATATCAAAAGAGGCGATTAAGAATTGGTATTGGAGCTAAGGATATGTGCTAAATACGAAAGTTTGGTAAGCCAAGCGAATATATTTTTTTGTGTTATGGAACTAGCAAATGCAGCCCACTTAATGGTAGTCACTACCGCTCATGGACATCTGTAATCAACCCTAAGTAAGATCACAGTCTTACCTGACGTCGGCCACTGATGCCTTATTAATCATGAGGACAGAGTTGGAACGCCTCTGATAAATATGTTTCCCTTACCATACCCTGAAAACCAAAACACATAGGCGCTTAACACTGCTGTTATAAGGTAGATATGAGTGTGGTAGTGGTGTCACCAGAGTCGAGCCATAAAGAATTTTAGCACCCTCTGGCTCAGAGGTTCCTAAACTTTTTTTTCTAACGCCCATTTTGAAAATCAGTTATTTTGTAGCGCCCCCCATTTTTTAATCTTCAAAATCTAATAACATATTACTCCCGCCTGTAACTTAATTAACTATTTTTTCTTTTATATTATGTCAATAGCAAATGAGCATGCAACCCATCTGATGGTAAGTGGCCACTGCCGCCCATGGACATCAGTGCCCTTCAATTTTTCTGAGCGCCTTACCGCCCCCCTCTAGGCCTCCAGCGCCCACAAGGGGGCGTAATCGCCCACTTTGGGAAAGTCTGCTCTAACTTTTTAGTTATTTACCACCAATTATGTAATTGTTGACTGCAGAGGTATCTCCTGGATAGCTTCTTACAATGTTTACAGGATGAGAGATTCTGTTTTGACTCCCCATAAATTGAAATTTGTAAAATACGAGAAGTTTTACCTTTTTTTGCACGTAATTTCATTTGTTAGTCTGTGTGTAATAGGACCGCTGTTGGGTCAACCCGCTTGTCTAATTCAGTTCTAATTGACCATTATAAGCAATTATGGGCATGTTGTGTATTGGTATGTTTCGAAAATAAATGTATAAAGCCAAACATGATAAATTTTAAAAAGTTTTTATTTAGTTTGTTAAAAGTGATGTGTCATTTCCGCGGACAAATTTTAGAAACCAATATTTTTTTTGGTTAAATTAGGTTAACGAAGACTTGAAGGGAAGTTCTAAGGATCAGAAAGAAAATAAAAATAGAAAAGTAAAGTTGAAAAAACAATAGTATTAAAGGCGAAATTTTGAACTGGTTTTATTTTGTGGTTTTGTTCAAATAAGCTGTGTTATTTATTTTGTATAAGCAGAAATCGGATGTACGTATAAATGAAGAAATCGGCAAATCTTTGCTGTTGCGCAGGGCTTTTATAAATTGCCGATATAAAAATGGCCGTGTATTTGAAATTAATCACAATAACAATTACATCCTACAGTACATCCTAAAAATATTGTGATAAATTTATTGTTGTTATCGTTGGCAAAACTACAGTAGCGATTGCAACTACAAGTTAATATAGCGGTATAAACGGAGAACGTTGGTTTAGTTTACAAAACAATAAATAATATTCGCGTCAGATCAAAGGAGACAGCTTTATTGCGGCTATTGTTCTGCGGCTCTGTTAATCTCCTGCAGAATAGTAAAGATGTAACGTTGGTTTGTTTGGTGGACGGGGATATTACAAACAATGTAATGTTACATACGATCATTTTCTAGTAGATACACTCAGTACACTGTTAGTGGAGATTTTATTATTATTGAGCTAGTAGATACGCATGTGTACATTGTGCACCCGTGTGTAAGTTATGCTAGTTTTAGCGTATGCATTACACAAAGTAATATTATTTAAATTTCAGTCGGTAATTTTAAAATAAGTGTGATCTTTTATAGTAACAATAGAGTTTTTTTTACCTTGCTGTCTGTTTTGCATGTGGGGTTTTTGAATGTTCCTAGGATCCTAGGATACACAATGCACACAAAATATATTACACAACATAATTTAATTTTCAGTCAGTAATTTTAAAATAAGTGTGATCTTAAATAGTAACTTTAGAGTTTTTTTGCCTTTCTCTCTGTTTTGCATGTCTTTTGTAGTTATTTTGTATGCTTTGGTCCAAGGATACTGTCTACTACTGCAAAGTGGAGTTTTGATCGTTGAAGTTAATTTTAATATTAGATGGGAATTTCATCTAAATAAAATTTGAAAAATCTCTACAATAGCTATCAAAGAAAAAAATAAATCCAGTTGACAACAGATAACAGTCCATAATGTTTATTAGCCAATACAATTAGCCAGCAGTACACATGAGTCCTATCAATAAGATCGGGCTCCAGGCGACAGTGCAATACGGGCTCCCCGGCGACACCACAAGTCAGTCTGTAATGACGGTTTTACGAGTGAAATAACGATATTAACTTTGTATAGGTGTTCGAATTTTGTCGTGTGTCGTGATAATGCTGTGAAAAGTGGATGTTTATGTGTTTTTTGCTATATGGTCTCAGGTGCTACTCGTATGGTTATTTGTGTATTTAAAGGCGTAATTCCATAGGTTTTTACAATTTTTAATTGGTTTCGTGAATGTTTAAGCGAAAAGTGGTAGAGCCCTTTGTGCTTCGACTCCGGCGGCACCATCGCCACACCTATTTGAGCCTTATAACAGCAGTATAGCGCTGCTGTGTTCTGGTTTGAAGGGTGTGGTAAGGGAGACATAATATGTCCTTATCCGAGGCGTTCCAACTTAGTCCTTAAGGGTAGCAACGCATTTGTGGCCGACCTCAGTTAGGAATGTGATCTTATCTGGCGTTGATTACAGATGTCCGTGGGCGGCAGTGGCCACTTACAATCAGGTGGATTGCATGATCGTTTGCTATTTCGATCATATAAAAAAAGTATAAAATTCCGTTTAAAACGGCGTTACACGATGGTCTGGTCAAAATTAAGTCACGTTGTTTTTAAAGATATGAGCAAACAATTATTTTCTCCCCAATTCCTAAAGTAATGATATCTAGAAGAATCCATTATTACATTTTTTCGCAAGTTATTTCCATCACTGTACAATTGTAAATAATGTTGTATTAATTAGCACTCGTTTTTATAAACTCAATATGGAAATGTACGATTTCCCGCTAGGAGGCTCTAATTTTCATAGTTTTCTGCGGTTAAAGTGTGATGTGAACGACTTCTGCGCACAATAATACTGCTGAAAATATTTATTGCTTTTATATGATGTTCTACGTTACATTTTCAAATTGTGGGAAAACAAAAAATAATGTTGTCTATCAAAATGAAAAATATTTTATGAAAGGTTAATTTTTGTCAGAATTATTATAGAAAATCTGATGGCATGTGGTTACTGTCGTCTGCAGCTAAGATTAAGATAAGATTAGATTAGTCCTATCTGAGAATAGCCACAGACTATCCCGGAGGACTTAGTTACAACGTCACTCAGGAGTATGTCTCCCTTTACAAATCAGAATAAATTGGCACTTGACACTGCTGTTGCTAGAAATAGGTGTGGCGGTGGTGGCTCCGGAGTTGAACCACAAATACTTCTACTCCCTTCAAACACTTATCTGGCCTCCGAAATCCGACCGTAAAGCGTTTTAGCGGATTGTCTGTAATTTATTCTCGCTTCTCGTTCCGATAATATCCTAGTACGTTCCTAATTACCGTTGGTATTAATCAATTGACTGAATGACTAGGGTCCCTGTGGATAATTGCCACTTTGCTCAATGAGGCAGGCGTAGGAGTTATGTCATGGTCATTGGTCACCCACGGCCGCAACCGCGAAATCACAGGCTAGCCCTACAAGCTTGATTTGTCTTCTGAAATCTTGCTAATATTATAAAGCTTAAAGTTTGTGAGGATAGATGGATGGATGGATGGATGTTTGTTACTCTATAACTTAAGAACGGCTGAGTGGGTTTGGATGAAATTTTATGCATACATAAACATTAGTCTGGAATAACATATAGGCTACTTTTTATTTCGAGAAAATGTGCGGTTCCCGTGGGATAAATTTATTTTGTTTTGTCGCCGTGTCAATCTCGCGACATGTTTATTGATTTACTTTTCAAACGCTGAAGAAACCGCGGGGATTATATAGTTT
>DWPV01004695.1:0-13287 GCA_018251915.1 Urbanus proteus proteus
AAGCTGATTTTGCTCTTAAGACCACAGTAGAAATTTGCTAAAGACACGTCGGATTTGAAGTAATAAAATTGCATATAGTCCCGTATGTCTTAACATAGCGACTCATACTTTTAGTTGTGGAATTAGTTAACATCTCGTCCCGTATTGCCTCATCGATATCACCACGTTATCTTAACAAAATAGTACCAGGCCTCCGACAAGATTTAATTGCTATCGAATGATAACAACCGTGACCGACAGCTTAACACACCCTCTGAAGCACGGGAACACGCATAAAGGTTTTGCTACTAGCGGTCACCCATCCATTTAGTGACAGCGCCCGACGTTGTTTAATTTTGTAGATCATTTAAGATCAACGCAATCCGCATGTCTGTGCGCGCTACGCCTTTACATTTATTAAACTAAAAAGCATGATGCGAGTTAAAAATTCAGCCTAAGATAAGTTAAAAAATCGCGAGCCAAATATTCTTAATATTACGGCGCTATGAATTCCCATTCTCGTGACACCTATTCAATGAGTTTCGGCTGACATTTAACCAAATGATCAAAGTTTAAATTGGTGTAGTAATTTTTAATATTCAAAAACCTTGTAGATTGTAGACAATAGTATTAGAGTTTCATTGCAACTTAAGTTAACTGCTAATTCTGAAGTTAATCTGTGGGAAGTAATAAACGTTAACCAGCCCAAAAGTTAACAGCGCGTTATGAAATCCTACCTCCTGCCTATTTCGAATACACGGGACCTTGGAAAATTGAGTGCATAGTGAGGATGGATACTGGTTTTATGCCGATTGCAATAATAGTAATAAAAATAAGGTATAATGGTAATAAAAATAACATATAATATTCTATACTATTACATTATTTACAAATTATCTACGAAACCAGAATAATGTTATACAATATATTACATAATTATTACAAACAAATAATTTTTTCAGTCTCTCTTAAAATCTATTTCTAGTAAATAAGTTAATTACATAATAATACATAATTATACATTTACTAAGGCTATGTTATAATTACAACATTATATTTAATTATTTTAACTACTGTTTTTCAACTCATATTTAATTAAATACGTAATAACATGATCGATAACATTTTACCATTCGACACGAAACCAGTAAATCTTGTCACAGTGCGCGCAGTCCTCTACGCAAGCCGGTAACCGCTCTCTTTACGTTTTAACCCAACGACCAATATACAGACTCAATTCGCTCTTTGCCCTCTTAATTCCAACGAACTCTCAATTTTAATGTTTATTGAGCGAGATTACCTCCAGATGGCGCTGTGGAGTCTTATTAGGGGAGCAAATTTACTTCGGTTCCAAAATTTTGTTTATCAAATGATCAAAGAACATTAGATTTTTATAAATATTTTTGACTTGCCTTCGTGTGCTATAGATATATCTGTGTTTTTGGTGATAAAATTAACTACTCCTACAGGCGATGTATTTTTTATTGACATATTGGTACTGTGTAGGGAGAAAGGGCCAGTTTTAAATTAAGGCAATATAAGCAAAAATACATTTTATTATTCACTTATATATTTTATTACTACAAACAACAACCAGCCAACTACAACCAACGTTGACCAACGCCACGAGAACAACGCAACATACATATACCATACCTATATTATGTGTAACTTAGAAAGTCACAAACTTAGAAAATCTTCACCAATATAAGTTTACTTATGTACAAACATTCATAACAACAACGTTTAGTTGTCTTTTTGAACTCCGGCAATTTATCGTTTAGAAGTACCATAACGTTATCACGGTAGTGAACTTAATTTAAAACCGAGTCAGTAACCAAAACGAGATGCAAAATAAGTAAAAACGTTTGATATCCAACTATAAGGAAACCAACTAGCAACACTTCTAACCTTGAAAAAATGGTTAGATTTATAGTCAAACCAATCCACTACACTTCTGTCGTACCACACATAAGCACCTTTCAATGACTGAGGAGCTTCTAAAACTATGTAAACAGGAGTTTCAGCCGCTTGCTCTGGTGTAAAAAATCCAATTTTAGCTGTCATATCTGTACGCACTAAGCCTGGATGCATTGAATTGATGGAAATTTTCCTTGCTTCGAGATCCCTTTGCTGCAACATAGTAACAGCGCTAAGAGCCATTTTTGCTATTCGATATGCAGCAATCGTTCCCCAATCAGCTAAATCGTCTCTTTTGAAAGTACCATCTCTCGAAGACTCCAAGAACCAATTAACGAAATCATTAACATCGGTTACACTAAAATTTTTACTCGTAAATTTTTCAATCCAATACTTGTTTCTCAAATTAGATAAATGACCACAATCGCTTGATATATTTAGTACTCTTCCATTTTCTCTCAGAAGTGGGTAAAGAAGTTCTTCTATAGTGAAAATACTTTTGAAATTTGTTTCAATTATTCTCTTGTCCTCTTCATAGGAAGGGTTGAAATAGTTTGCAGTAATACCTGCGTTATTGATCAAAATATCTATACCTCCATGTGTTTCTTTGATATGATCTCTAAACTTTTCTACGCTTCGTCTATCAGTAACATCGAGCTGATGATATTCTGGATGTAGGTCCAATTGGACTAATTGCTTTACAGCAATCAAACCTTTTTCTTTGTCTCGAGACGTCAAGTACACTGTTCCAGGAAATTTTTCACACAATTTCTTAACAATCGCAAAACCAAGCCCTTTATTAGAACCAGTGACAACTGCCACTTTATCCTCCATGTCTTTTCGATAGCGATTACTAATTAAAACTGATACGATATAACAATAATATATTACAACGCAATTATAAACTAGCCGACCTTTGATACCGTTATCAAGTACGAGTAATGTAGATAAATGTTGTGTAATCCACTTCCTTGTGAATGCATAATATACTTGTAATTATGACTATGAGCATATTCGACATTTATTACTTATGTTTTTACTTTTTTAAATCATTTTACTTTTGTCTTTGCAACTAACTATTCTCACGTGCCATCTCAGATAAATAAAATAGGTAGATTACTCACCGCCTTGTATTTGAGTGAAGCCAAAAAACTACGCTACTTTCATGTATTTATACGCACACACTTACACAAAACTAGCGTAGTTTCTTGTCAGTACCTTTAGTTTATTTACGCTCACATAATCACTTTTATAACCCGACAATTTTAAAAATGGCTTCATTTTTTGGTTAGGAATGATAGATCTACCTACTTTATTTATCTGAGCGTGCCATTTAAGCATTTCTGGTGTTCAAAAAATACCGATTTCAGTATCCAGTATAAAGACCCTAATAAATAATAAAAATAGTAACAGGCAGTATAAATACGAAGCGATGTTTAAAGTTGGTGATAAATATAAAAGCAATTCAATGAAAGGTATGGCAAGAACGAAACGAATTTCGAAGGCCAATATTAGCGTCAGTTATGATTCGACAGTTCCAGGCACGAGTGCAAAGTTATTGTGTATTTTCTGATTTCGAGCTGCCTTTGAAACTGCTTTCTCATATTCAGCGCTGCTTTCAAACTTTAATTTAAATGTAAACCGTGCCAACGTAGGTCATGTTTGTAAAGACATTTTGTAGCTAGATTTTGCTTTTTAAAATTCTACAAGTCAACGGTACATTTCGTTTAGATCAGAAAGAATAAAGCCATAAAAACAAGAATAACAAAAGACGTCGAATTTTTCTAAGTGTCAAAAACTTTGTTGTTGACACGTTTTTTCTCACCTGGAGTACCTATATACATATGTACATTTACGGTTTGAAAATAAAATGTCATCTCACTTTTATTTAATACCTTCGAATTCATTATTCATATGACACGAGGCCATTAGTCCTCGAGTTAATATTCACAGATATCAGACCGGCGCGATGCTGGAAAGTAAATTCATTAATTTAAACCAATTCGACAATTCAATTAACGAATGCGACAAAGATATGCATAAAAGATATTAATATGTATGTTCGCGGTGTCGATCCCCAAAGTTTGTTTTGCGAGATGGTGTTTCAAACAAAATTCAAGCCGATATTTCGGCAAGCAAATTTTCACGTGATCTCCTTCGTGAGTCGGTTATGTTATTTCTTGTATACAGATTCCTTTTCTCTGTATATGGTGGGAAGAATAAATTATAATTAGAAGTGGAAAATTTGATTAATTACCATTTTTTCTTCTACACTCAATTGAATAAAAGAAACATACAGTTCGATTTTTTTAAGTAGCGCGAATAAAAATAATAATGATATTATACAGGGTGAATATTTTAAGTACATATCTGTGGCCACTTGGAACCCTATAAAAAAATAAAATGTCATTATGAAATTAGCACTACTATAAAAAAATAATTTAGTATCTTCCCGTATCCAAATACTTATTACCCAAATTATCATATGTCGCTGAATTATTCAAAACTCAATACTAATAGCAAGTAATGTAAGCAAACAGGAAGCGAATCTCAAACTTATACCTATTCGATTGCTCTCAAACGTATATTCGACCACTTCCTGACAAAGTGCTTTCGCTGTAACACTATTTACCTTTAAAATCGTATTGAACTAGAAAATAGACTCGCTGTAGCGACGGCGCTCGCTACGATAGAGTTAGCGTCCAGACAGACAGGGACATTTATAGTGTTATGTATGTGTATGTGTGTAAAAAATCGTGCACACATATCTTTAAGAGCGCGATAGAAACATAATGTTAGTAGTATTTTAATTTTGACAGAATTCTTCTTTAGTTGGATCTTATGGTGCTCGATGATCTAATTTTCTAATGTCATCCTCTAGAGTGGATATTGAATACCATTTCATTATTAAAACTTATGATAAAAACAATTTTATTGTTATGTACTAACAACTTATTTGCCATTGTAGTACCTTTTCTGTGTATTACACTGTTTGGACGTTTTTATATCTCTGCCTTTTGTATATGATCGGTGTAGCAAACGAGCATGCAATCCACCTGATGGTAAGTCGCCACTGCCGCCCATGGACATTTGTAATCAACCCCAGATATTTATATTTATATTTTTGTATTTCTTTTCGGTATAAATGTACATTTTGTAAATAATATTAATTCGTTATTATTAACAGTGTTATATAGTACAACAAAAGTAGATGGAGTAGACCGTATTGTGAATACCGAGTAAAAAGTAGTGTATCATTTACTAAATTGTTTCATAAATAAATCAAAATTGTCACCCCAGATAAGAACATAGTCATAGACTTGAGGTTGGCCACAGATGAGTATGTTAACGCCTCTGATGAGCATGTCTCCCTTACCACACACTTCAAACCAGAACACTGTAACGCTGAACACTGCTGATATAAATCAGAAATGCACAAAGACTTTAAGTTTTTAATAAATAAAAAGTTTCTTGTTTATTTTCTAAATCATTGTAAAATACTCAACAAGTTACATTACATGAAGTATTACAGGAAGCCCTATGAATGAATTATTCATCAGCCATGACGAACGCTATCTCATATGGCACTCTGATATGAAAAGTTATGGAGTCAGTTAACGATTCCGTGTGTAGAGAGGGTTCTATTGAAACCCTTTCAAGTCTTGCATTTTTTATTATTGTATATTCATACTTAATGCGTTTACTTTTTTCTTTGGGATTTTTGTTTTGAAGCTTCTATCCTCTTAAATTCATATGCGACAGCATCGTATATTTTGTGGTTAAAATATTTGGTCTCTCTATAAGTCTGTAGAGTTAATACTTTATCTACTTGTCCATGACAATCATTCATTTGATAAATAGGTACTTATCTAATGGATGGACGTCAGCTACAGTAGGTACTGTAGCTGACGTCCATCTATTTGTACTTATTAGATCGTTCTGAGAGATCACTCCTACCCACCAGTAACGCAGTATTGACACGATGACTATTGTTTATGTATTTATTATATAATTTATATCTTAGAAAAATATAATGATAAAATTTAAAAAATATCTCGCCTTTGCAAAAATTTACAAGAATGGGATCATACAAAATATGAAGTAAATATTCATACGTCATTATAATATGTAACAGGTACTCACTATACGCGGAGATAATTTCTTTAATGCCTATATTTCATAAATCATCTCGAAAAAGAAAACTTCAATCATAAGAGTGACATAATAATGTAATTATTATAAATGCGAATGTCAGTTTATTTATTTTATGTTTCTTTGTTTGTAACGGCTTCATGTGTTATCGACTAAACCGATCGTTATGAAATTTTGCACACACATAGTTGGGGGTCTGGAAAAGTACATAGAGTACATTTCATCCCGAAAAGTGATACTATTCCCGAGGAATAGAAAAGTAACTTTTATACCTACTATGTTAGGTACATAGGCCTCTTATACCTACGGTCTCTTTGTGTGAATGTACATACATACATGAGCGCGAGCGAAGCTGCGGGTATACACTAGTAATGTAATAAACAGAATCAATTAATCAACAAAACCAGTTATTAAAATTCACTTCATGATCCTTATTCTCATTTATATCCATGTCGTTAGATATGCTAATAGCATAATTATGTAAAGTTGTGATATCTGTAACAACATTTGATAAAATTGACAACAACAAAATTGTTTCTTAATAATGTCGGGTTCAATGAACGTTTTAATAACTTTTCGTTTAGTCTTTATTTACATGTAACTTTTTATGTAATCGTAACTGCAGGTATGATAAATTTGACATTTTATATCTAACAATTATGTTATTATATTGAATTATTTTGGGCGTTATGGTTCTATTAAATGAAACTATCGGTGAAACAAGCTCGAACAAATAAATGTTTGTAATTTCCTCCAAAATATTAATAATGTAAACTTTAGATAATACTAATTAAACCATTTATAGAATCGTGTGCCCTGTGGTATAAACAATCGTATCTCATTACGAACTCTTATCAACGCTGATAATGATTATCGCTGTAACTGTATGAATACGCAATTTATTTGTTCATTTGTCCGAACGTATTACTAGTGAGATCATGTCTGGCAAAGTAGCCGTAGTTACCGGTTCAAATAAAGGCATCGGCTTAGCGATCGTCAAAGGACTCTGTCAAAGATTCGATGGTGTAGTATATTTGACATCTCGTGATGATGCTCGAGGAAAAACAGCTGTTGCTGAACTGAATAAACTTGGTCTACACCCAGAATATCATCAATTAGATGTGGCTGACAGGAAAAGCGTAGAAGTATTCAGAGATCACATCAAGCAGAAACATGGGGGTTTGGATATCCTCATCAACAACGCAGCAGTTGCCAATACCGTTATATCCACAAACTCCTATGAAGAAAATGAAAACATCATCAATATAAACTATCGAAGCGTTTTGACTATGCAAGAATTAATATATCCCTTAGTCAGAAACAACGGCCGTATTCTCAACATCTCCAGCGATTGTGGGCATCTCTCTAATATCAAGAACAAGTATTGGATTGAAAGGCTGTCTAAGAAAGATTTCACTTTAAAGGATATTAACGAATTTGTCGAGTGGTATCTCGAATCTGTGAAGAATGGAACGTTTAACAAAGATGATATAGCAGACAATGCTACTGTTGCAGCATATAGGATTTCCAAAGTAGCTCTCAGTGCAGTGACAATATTGCAGCAAAAGGAGCTCGCGTCAAGGAATATTTCCGTGAATTCTATGCACCCTGGATTAGTGCGCACCGACATGACAAACGACGTTGGGTTCTACAGTACAGATGAGGCTGCTAAAACCCCTATTTATATGGTTCTAGATGCTCCGGAATCTCTTAAAGGTGCTTATATTTGGTACGACAAAAAAGTTTTGGATTGGTATGACTACAAAGCCGATTATTTCTTTAAATTCTCGACTTTAGAATAAAAATATATAAATTAATCCATCTTTTATTTTTAACGTGAATAAATTTGATACAATAAAAATGTTTAACCAAATTTACATGGCCTGCGGTTATCTGCCAGTAATTAAGATAACATTATCGTCTTGTTTTCCTTTTATAATTACTTACTTACACATGAAACCTGTTACGTATTCATTTATTTATAAGAGAGCTTGAGATTAATTAAAGGTAATATATTTTATCTAAAATATAAAAGCCATAAATGTAGATAAATATATAATCGTTGTTATGATTGTATTTAAGAATTAATGCAAGAGTTATGGCAGAGCAAATATTGCAAAATTTGTGTATGTATAAATCATACAATAAATAAAAAATATTGATGTATTACATTTATTTTAGAATTGTTTCAAAGATGCACCGAGTTAAGTATAAATTTATTCTGATATATTTTAATTTGTTTTAATTTATGATATATTTGAAACTATATTCATAATACATTACATAAATATAATACTGGTAACTTATGTAGGTCTATGTTACATATATCGGTTACCAAGAATACTTTAGGCATTATAAATTCTATAACAACAATCTTCATAATTATTATTAAGATTGTATGAATATTTAAACAAAAAAAATATTATCTCGATTACTACACAAATTCTCTTTACCGTTGTAAACTTGTCCCAAGCTGGCTGGACTGATGTGATTAGAAAAGGGTGATACATTATTAAATTGTCAGGAACCTGTAGCAGCAACATCGCTACTGCCTAATAACAACAATGTTATTCTAAGCTGTATTCAGGTTTCAAGAGAAGGGAATTAAAAGGAAGACATGCTTACACGAGGCCTCGGCTAGGAGCCTTATCTGGTGTCAAAATATCGACCCTGTTCAAACTCGTTGTAATGGTGAGATTATACAAATAAACAGACACAATTTCTATAACGTCTTTCGAAAGAAGCCTCTTATTAATATTATTTTTGGTATCAGTCATTCCCTGGATCAGGAGGGCCTTAAAATAAACTATATTTTAGGATTGCACTGCATGACACATGTCTTCTCTGATGAGCATTTTCGCCAAAAGTCGCAGTGGATGTTGAAGGTTGACAGAAAGCGATGCTGCCCAACGAGTTTTTGTCCTTAGTCGACTCCTATGACATCCACGGGAAAAGAAGGAGTGATTCTGTTCAAAACTGACCTCTCGCGATTCTTTAAGAGATGACCTCCCGCCATAAATATGACGGCAAAGTAATGCAAAAAATAGTACCTAACAATTAATAATTAAGTCATTCACTTTGTAACCGTAATTCAGGCCTCTTTGCTCGTATGTTAATAGTATACGAGTAAATAAACCAGTGTCGATATTTTTTTAACCAAAAAATAAATATTTTCTTTCACTTTTTACCTTTAATAAAGACTTCAGGTCTGGTCTAAAATATGTAAAATAATATGTAAACGACATTCGACAAAATTGATAATAATAAATAATTGACCCACATTATTGCGGGGTCAAAGTACGTTTTAATATACTTTTAGCCGGTTATTATTTAAATATAACTTTTTAATATAATAATCGTAACAACAGGTATGATAATTTTAATATCAATGTATAAAATTATTTAGATATTTTTTACGTGAGCAAGAAAGAGTGACTCTTGAATTAAATTAATATAAGTTGTTTGTTTCGAAAAATGTAACAGTAACGTAAGTAATTAAGTAATCATTTGATGATAGTCATTAAAACATTAATTGTTTTGACAATATCACTGATACTGTATAAATACGCCAGTTTATTTTTTCATTTGTTTAAACATATTCCTAAGGAGATCATGTCTCGCAAAGTAGCTGTCGTTACTGGCTCAAATAAAGGGATCGGCTTAGCGATCGTCAAAGGGCTTTGTCAGAGGTTCGACGGGACAGTATATCTGACTGCTCGTGATGATGCTCGGGGAAAAGCAGCTGTTGCTGAACTGAACGAACTTGGTCTGCACCCAGAATATCATCAACTAGACGTGATTGACAGGAAGAGTGTGGCAGCATTCAGAGATCACATTAAGGAGAAATATGGAGGCCTAGATATACTTATCAATAATGCAGCAGTTGCCAATACATCGTCAAATTGCTATGAAGATAATGAATATATCGTCAATATAAACTACAGGAGCATTCTAATTATGCAGGAATTGATATATCCATTGGTGAGAAACAATGGCCGTATTCTCAACATCTCCAGCGACTGTGGACACCTTTCTAACATCAGAAATAAGTACTGGATCGAAAGACTATCTAAAAAGGATTTCACTCTGGAGGACATTAATGAATTCGTCGACTGGTATCTTCGATCCATCAAGAATGGAACATTTAATAAAGACGATGTAGCAGACAATGCTACTGTTGCGGCATATAGAATTGCGAAGGTAGCTCTCAGTGCAGTGACAATATTGCAGCAAAAGGAGCTCGCGTCGAGGAATATTTCCGTGAATTCTATGCACCCTGGATTAGTGCGCACCGACATGACAAACGACGTCGGGTTCTACAGTACAGATGAGGCTGCTAAAACCCCTATTTATATAGTTCTAGATGCTCCGGAATCTCTTAAAGGTGCTTATATTTGGCACGACAAAAAAGTTTTGGATTGGTACGACTACAAAGCTGATTATTTCTTCAAATTTTCGACTTTGGGATTGTAAACATGATGAGTAATCTATCTTTTATATTTTAAAGTGATAACACAGTATTGTAGCTCATCAACAACTATAATGTTGGAGTTTATTTTTCTTACAAAATCGGAATAAACAACGTTATTAATTAGAGGTAGAGTATATCATTAGTAGTTAATTCGGAAACTATCATACATTATTATTCATTCATTATTGTATTTTATGAATTAAAATACGTGGTCAGCATAACAGTCGGACATGCAAAGACTCGATCTCTGACCGGGTAGATTGAATGTGTCACTCATTTTTGCTTATCTGTGGCAACTACAATAATTATGAGAAAACCTAATGTAGAGAAAGAGTCAATTATGTTATATAACTTTATACAACTATGTGTTTCAGAAGTAGCATAAGAAAATAAAATAATATTAAAACTTCCCCTACATTATTGTTGCAAACATTCTCTTCATTCGTAATAAAGAAAATTTCTGCAATATTTTTCACATAACGTTATTTCATTTTAAAATCAAAACTTCCCATTTAACTACCGCATCGTGAATTAATTCCTCAGCCACATATTCGTGGCGGGCTATAAATATGACAAAGCGTTTTAAAACATAAGAGGATTAGCGATTTCAATGTTTCCCATTTTGTTAAATAGCCACTGAAGTCGTTATGGGATTACTAAATCAATAAATGTTTTTCTACTGCACGCTATTTCAAATCTTCCTTTTTTTGTCGCTATGCCAACTTTTTTTTTTGATGTTGGATATTTGGAACAAATCAATGAGTGTGGAGGTATTATCCGAAAGGTAATTATCTTACTTTCAATTGTATGAAGCACGTTATTAATTAAGTAACAACTATTAACACTTGATTAAAAAGCATATATTGAATTATTAATTATTATTATTTGAAAACCCGCGTGGTGGTGCGGTTAGCACATAGATTTGTCAGGCAGTGGGTCCCGGGTCCGATTCCCGGCCAGTTAGATATCTGAATGATGTATTACGATTTCTGTTCTGGCTCTGGTTGTTTATTAATCGTCTATGTGTGTCCATAGCACCCATGACATAGGAGAAAAGTCTAGTGTGGGGCTATGAGGGTAGAAAGTGTTAGAAAGAAATTATTTGTTATTATACAAAACGCCTGTACAAAAATATTTAAAACTCCTAAAATATTTTACTGTTTGTTATAGTATTTTCAGACGTCGACTATTATTAGACGACCCGGATGGCGCAATGGTTAACACGCCGGACCGCTAATCCGAGGTTCGATTCCCAGCGAGGCGGATATTTGAATGATGAGTTTAAATATCTTTTCTTAGTCTGGGTGTGTGTCCTTGTCTTGTGTGTTGTCCATGGCATCCACGACACAGGAGAAAATCCTACTGTGGGGCTATGAGTGTGAAACGGTATTTTTTTATTATTTATTATTTTATATATCACTATTAATATTATTTAATCATAATCGCTATTTCTAGTCACTTGAAACCAAAGACTTGTCAGTTTATTCAACAAAAGAGAAAAACCCAGCGTCGCTCAGTTTATGTAAATTTTTGCATAATTATGCACTTTCCTTTCATAGTGCATTATAATACATCGCATTTTGTACGTGACATGAGTTACTGTTGCTAAAGCACATATTCCAGCATTTATGCTAATAGTAATATGAACTAGTTTACACGGAACGATTATATTCGCTTCGGGCAGTTTGTAATTATTTCTAGCACATTGCCCTATATTATGTTTGTGATATTTAAGAAAAATATTGTTTTTCGCTGCAATCTTTTTATCATCGCAAGTATATACGCATGGATCAAATCACTACATAGTGCAAAGTTATGTTTAAAGACTTTATTTTTCTTAAGAATTACAAAAAAATCACTCATAGAGAAAATTACAATATTTATGAAAACAAACCTAAACAAAGTTGCTTGCCGCTGTCTATCCCTATGTATCCATAGATCTTTAAAACTACGCAACGGTATTTGATGCGGTTTTTTGATAGATAGAGTGATTCAAGAGGAAGGTTTATGTGTAATTTAACGCGTGCGAAACTGCGGGCAAAACCTTGTACAGTACAAATGGAATAAGAAACATGGGGCATTCATAGAGTAAAGGTGGTAGAGCCCTTTGTGATTCGACTCCGGCGGCACTACCGCCACACCTATTTTTCCTTAATAACAGTTTTCAGTGCTGCTGTGTTCTGATTTAAAGGGTGTGGTAAGGGAAACACACTTATCCAAGGCGTTCTAACGTAGTCCTTACGGGTAGCAACGCATCTGTGGCTAACCTCAGGTAGGACTGTCATCTTATCTGGAGTTGTTTACAAGTATCCATGGGCAGCAGTGATCACATACTATCAGGTGGACTGCACGCTCGTTTGCTACTTCGTTCATATATAAAATAATAAATAGATTAAGTGTTTGTTATATTAGCTAATGTGATCATTTTAATGTATGTATGTAATCTGTAATCTGAACAATAAAGGAAAACAGATATAAGCATCCTGTACTGGAATTGACAAAAAAATAATAAAACTTGTACTCGACACTTTATGATTATATGCAATGCATGTGCAAGGCCAAATACATAAATACATCGATCATGAGAAACAATGAGAATAATCAAAATTGTAGTTACGTTTTAATGGTCATTAAGTATTTTTATGATCGTTTGCTAACGAGCATGCAGTCCATTTGATTGTAAGTGGCCACTGCCGCTCGTAGACATCTTTAATCAACCCCAGATAACATCAAGGTTCTACCTGAGGTTGACCACAGATGCGTTG
>DWPV01004696.1:0-13287 GCA_018251915.1 Urbanus proteus proteus
TGAAAATCGAGACATCTCTCGCAAATCGGGACACCTGGCAAGACTACTTGCCATGCTAGAACTAATTATGTTCAACACAAATGTTAGTCAGCCGGCATGGTTTACACCCTGGCTCTTGTTGTATTTCTTTGCCCTGGCCATTCTCGAAGTTAGTGTTCACTATAGGAAGAGCGTAAAACGAAGCGTACAAGTATTCTCGTAGGCAGCGCATAGCGCGGTGCACAAGTACTACGCTCCATTAGGGATGTGCCGGCACGTCGATATTAATGGAGCGTCTACTAATGTCCGCTACGCTGCTACGCTTGCGTAAGCGCTACGCTATACACTGACTTCGAGACTACGGCATTTCACGCAAGAATCGATTCACGCTACAATAGATGTTGGTATGTCTCCTGTCAAACCTTGCTGTCTCTTCCACCTTTAAATTATATTTTTATCTTTACCACATAGCGTCAGAAGTATGCATGTATATTGTATATACAGGATGAATTTTTCAAGTGTGCGGGGATGGGGAAATCCGAAACTATATGGATTAGCGAAAAATGCTGAAAGGACTTACGAGGCAGATTTTGATAAAAATTAAAACTGAATAATTAGTTTTGCAAAAAACTTATTTCCATAGCTGGGAATAAGTTTTTTGCAAAACTTATTTCCAGCTATGGAATTGGTTAAGTCATCTTTAGAAGTCCGGTTTCTTATTCTTAAGACAATATTCTAGTATACTTACATGTCATAATCGATGACCTTGACCAGCAGTGTGACGTCATACACGTTCTCCTCTGGTAGATCGAAAACCAATGCTTCATTGTACACAGGGCTTAGAGTATTCTTCTTTACCGTAGTCTTCTTCTTTTTGATTCTCTTGCCTTGGCAAATAAGGCAGATCTTCACGTAGGGATCTAGGGATGAGAAAATGAGATTTAATAAAAAGATCTATGACAAATAGGTATTACCTATATCTTAAATATAGAATCGTGAAAAACAATTGCTGCAACAGATTTTGTTATTTTTCTCTCACTCCTCTTTTGTGAGTACCCTAAATAATTATTTACTGGCATTTTAATGAGGAAAAAAATATAGCAAGGAAACCGCAGATTTATACGTAAAGAATATTTATCTGCACTTAATTGATTGATTGCACTGATTGTACTGCACTTGATTGGGTAAGATTTTTTTCTAGGCCAGCTGTGGAAGAAAAACTCACACAGACTGAAGAAGCCATTATTTCAATGGGACAAATAGGTTGAAAGTAATGTTTAGAGTTGGATAATAATTATATTTAGCGCCAAGTAACTTCCACGCCGATTTCAAAACGCTCTTTTAAAATCTTCATATATATCTAAAATATATATTTACTCTTTTTTGCTATAATTTATATGATACATTAATATACATTAATGTTGCGGTTTTTGCCCTGTGAAAGCCTTTAATCCAGGCTATCAGTAAATCTCTCTTAAAGTTGTTTGTATCGAACATACCAAGTTGTAATCCAATGAATCCAAAATCTTGTTTATTGTACATCTAGAGAAACAACCATTTACTGTTTGTTTAAAACAACATTCTGAAAAGATTTTCTCTTTAACTTAAATTTTAAAAATAAAAGTAAAATAATTTACTTCTATTATATTTAATAGGTGATGTCTGAAATTTAATAGGTGAACCCGCGGTTTCACTCGCGTTTAGTAATTAAAAAAGAATACATATTTTTATTTTAAACATAAATGACATCCCGCTCTCCCGCGACGGCGCGAGCATACGCGTGGAGCGCGCGCTAATGGATTTTTCCAAAATCAATATAGCCTATGTTACGCCTTAGACCTTCAGCTATCTTCCAGTGAAAATCCCGTCAAAATCGGTCTAGCCGTTTAGAAGATTACCTCGGCCAAAGAGACAGACACACAAACAGACAGACAGACCGACAGACAGACAAACAAAAAAGGTTTTACTGCTCCAAGAGTTGGTCTTCCTTCAGTATAAAAGGTTCAATACAACTTTTTCAAAATATTATTCTTCCTATGTTACGTAAACAATATTATAGTTATGTAAAAAATCACTAAGCTTAAAAACTTATCGTCACGATAATTAATATGTCTAGTATTGCAACACTCGAAAGAAATCCCTTAATAACTTTTATAATAATCCTTACGTTTTACGATATAGGAACTTTTATTAAGGACAAAAGTCTAAGTGGGCAGTTTATTAATACGTTCATAATCTTAGAAGTATATTGGCCAAGACACTCTCTGATTAAAACATATTCTCGGGAACTACCGTCGTTAAATAAGCTTATTAACTCCGATTACTTTCATTTAGTTTCATTTGGCTGGTAACCTTTTATTTTTTCTATTGGATTTTCCCTTAAAAGACCTATAACTGATCGGGAAGAAATGACGTCGAGTGGCGACCACGTTTACAGGTGACCTGAAGAAGACAGCGAGAAACCGCTGGGTTCGGAAGGCACAGGACCGGTTGGAGTGACGCCAATTAGAAAAGGCTTATATTCAGTATTGAAATCTGTGGATCTAGGTGTATGTATATTTTTTTTATATGATCGAAGTAACAAACGAGCATGCAGTCCAACAGATAGTAAGTGGCAACAGCCGCCCATGGACATCTGTAATCAACCCCAGATAAGATCACGATCTTACCTGAAGTTGACCACAGATGCGTTGCTACCCCTAAGAAATGAGCTGGAACGCCTCGGATAAGTATATCTCCCTAACCACAACCTTCAGACCAGAACACAGCAGCTCTAAACACTGCTGTTATAAGGCAGAAATAGGTGTGGCAGTGGCGCCGGCGGAGTCGAACTACATATAATTCTACCAACTTCAGCACCTTATTGGTCTATATCAGTAAAAAATATGTCACAACCAAAAAAATTAATTTATAAATAGATAATTAATTTCCGTCTTTGTGACGTATACTAAAATAAACTCAAAGGAACCAAATCTTATAAGGAAAACCTTTAGATATAATTTAGAAATGTTTTATTATAATCAAGATTTGGCCATGACCCGGAGAAGGTTTCATAATTAAACGTAATAATTAGCATCTTGTTGATAGGATACGAAAAATTTTACGTATGAACCCATTTCTTGTTATGTTAATTAATACATGTTAATTAATGACTTGAAATATGTTACATGACTTGGTACAATGTTCGATTCCTTTGAAGATGGAAGTCCGATGGTAGACAGGGGGAGTAGAAATTAAATTGTATATAACAATTGCAGAGAACACACTTATATAAAACATCTATACAAATAAATAGAATTGAAGTGTCTGTTTGTCATTTCAAAATACATTATTTTACTTAATTCTTATGAAAGTATTAACGATATCTATAACGAAAATGCAATTATTTTTTTTTGTCAGTCTGTCTGTCTGTCTGTCTGTCTGTTTGGCTGAGCTAATCTCCTAAACGACTAGACCGATTTTGACGGGACTTTCACTGGCAGATAGCTGAAGATCTAAGACGTAACATAGGCTACTTTTATTTTCGAAAAAAGCATTAGCTCGCGCGCCACGCGCATGCGGGCCCCCTCGCGGGAGCGCGGGGTGTTACCTATGTTTAGATAAGTATTCCTTTTTACTTTTTTAACGCGGGTGAAACCGCGGGGATCATATGAAAATAAAATGATTTATTCGGCTATATTATTCTATATCACATCCATTTCTTACAATAAATGTTAGCCGCGAATAAAAATATAATATTTCTTTCTAACTATGAAAGTTAAACTATAATATGAGTTTATGGTACCGAGGGAGTAGCACGCAGTCGAATCGCAAATTGAATAACAAATTTAAAAGTTTTCTCGACCTTGGAGCTTTAGAAAGCTGAGGTCTATGCCTTTATGTATTTCAGATGGTAGAAGTTTGTTGTTATAACGAGCTTCTGTTCGCATTTCTGTATTTTTTGTGACAAAAAGTAGATAGTAGATAGACAGTTGGTGGAACCATCGTTACATCTTTTTGAGGTTTAAAGCAAGTGATATGTTCATGTATGAATAGTGTGGTAAGAGATGCCCACTTCCTTGATATGCCTCATAATTTAAGTATAAAATGCGTTGAGGGTTACTGAGGGTATCTTCGTCACATCTTTTTTTTGTTGATGAGAGAAATCTTTAAAAGGTACTCGACGCTGTGAGAGCAACACTAGGTTATGTGGGATTTTTACCGCACCAAAACTCTCCCGGTGGCCGTCCTCGGTGCTCCGAAGAGGACTACGTGATCTCAGTATGGAAAGTTATCCCGAGTCATTTGAGCACGTTGCCCCCATATAACAATGTAACAATAAATCTATGACCAAGTGCAGATGAGACAATCCTATGTGTGATTTACTACGCATGTTTATAGGTGGCAGATCCCATTACCCATGCCCATAAATATCCGTAGATACCCGTAGATACCCGTAGATACCCATAGATACCTTTTTTTTTGTTGACGAGGGGTAACCTTCAAAAGGTACCCGACGCCTCGGGAGCGACGCCTGGTTATGTGGGATTCTTACCGCACTAAAACCCCCCCCGGTGGCCGTCTCAACGCTTAATAAGCGGATTCCAGGTACTCCACTGGAGTCCCCCGGTGCCATGCCCCAACGGGCCCAATCCCAGGCGAGCACAACTTTTTTTTATGTAGCTCAAAAATATACGCTTCCTTACCCAAATATGAGACTTCCTGTGTTTGATATCAAATGCCTTAGCGCAGATGTACTTTAGCATATTAGAAGTGCTGAACGATTATGCACACTACCTAGTATTAGTGTTATTTTATCTAAGTAACTTGATTTAGAGTTAGCCCCTACTTTTTTTAGTTAGCCCCTATGTTTTTTTAGTTAGCTCCTACCTTTTTTTAGTTAGCCCCTACCTGCAGTTGATAACATAATGTATCAAGTGCAGGTATATGCGTCGCTGATCCTACGAATTGGGTAAGCCGTAAATTTAAAATAAACATTTTTATTCTTGGAATACGCACGTATGGATTTTTTTGCTTTACGTGAAATAATTCACGAGGTGTTTGCTGCTGGTTGAGAAAACATTTAAAAGAATTTAGTTCGTTTAAATTCAATTTTAATTCGAATAGAAATAATGCCTAGCAGCACAGAACTAAGTATAACAGCGGATCATAAATCCATTAGTGCAAACAAAAGGTCGTGCGGGCAAAAAACGTTTTCGATAGTATCGCACGACCAAGCAAACATTGGAACTGTATCGAATTTTCCTATTTATTCAGCCGCATATTGAAATGACTCGTTTCCGAAAAGTTTTTTACTACGATTGGCGTGCATTTTTAGGTGAATTGGATAAAGTGTGTTTTGTCAATAATGCCGTTGTACTAAACAATACCAGCATTGGTATTGTTTGTTCAGAGTTGGTGTTGATTTCGTACGTTTCCATATTATAATTTTATTTCGTGTCTTTTTCATCAGACTATTATTTTTCGTCTGGTGGACTCCGGTAATAATCTTAAAAACAAAAAACCCGACTGCTTAACACCTCTTTTATCGCAGTTTTCAGGTGTCATATTTATAAGTTATATAGTCTTTATCACTATGATAATTGTACGAATCCAACGACACCTGATATATTGAAATCCATCAAGCCGTTTGGGCTGAAAGGCGTGCCAAACAAATTGACATATATACATATAAACACACCCTTGCTGTATTTTAGAGGACTCTGAGGCTAATCGGTTTTCCTTCGTCGTTACCATCGTTATATAAATCAATATTATCAAAAACGTTAAACAGATTTATGAACTAAACTTTATTTTACAAAAAAAATGTGACATTAATCCACAGCAAACATAAAACCTGTAAAACTTATTAAAATAACTAAGTGCCTTAACGTGTAACAACGATAACTTCCATAAGCCAGCGCGCATTATAACCGCAATAATTCGCTAATACAGCAACTCCCCGCTCTCCCCATAACGCCCCAAAATAAATCACGTGACACTTGTCACGGACGTCCCGTAACTTGTAAGTTATGCCGCGATCGCGTGTCAGGAGGAGAGGGGGGTGTGATGACCGATGTTTGATGCTTGATTAATTCGATTAACTAATGGAAATAATCATGATGTGCCTTTGCATGAATTGTACGAATTGATAATAAGTTCATGGTTTAAATATATAAAAAAGTTTTGGTTAAAAGATAATAAAACTTAGCGTGGTTTAAATGCGACTGCATTGCCTCAGCACATATAGGTATAATACATGAATATATAATGTCTGTTCAGACGACTGTTGCTATAGCGCTGAATAAAGCTTATGTGTGATTTAAGAGTGTTTTAAGACGAAGATATAAGTCATTTATACGATCAGGAAAACTGAATTATTTATTGTCTTTTTTCCTGATAAACTCAAATAGAAAAACTCATGTTCTTGAAGATGTTTAAATATGTCACAGATTGGCAGACCGACTAACTACAAAAAACTTAAGTGAAGTAAAAGATTTTTTACGTATCTTTACTTTGTGAACTAGGTACGGTTTAGACCAATTCCCCAATTGAAATCTTATTAGAACTCTCAGATAAATTTGATTTATCTGAGTTAGAACCATTAACGTCACTTTTAACTCACGATTGGGATTCAAAGAATGAATAATTGATACACGAGATGTAGTCTACGGTCCGATGTAAGATGGGTCTTTGTCGCTTAGTATTCACAAGGATGCAAATATATACGCGACCCGCTTGATTATGCTAGTACTTCTTGATATGCATGACAGTTGAAGGCTGAAATATATTTCAGTTGTAATTGAATGGAGACCCTAGCTCATGTATCATCTTACAACTCATCTTACAACTAAAACGTCGGTATTTAACTTCAATTTTGACTAAAGTAAAAAATGTGTTAGGATAATTCGTAATTTTCTTTGTCATGTTACTGGTCACCCGTACTTTTTCTTAACTTTTTCGATCATGTGAAACGACCCAGCAGTAGGTACGTAATGTGGGTAGGTTGACAATGATGATAATCAATTACTTGCGTCGCAGTGTTACCATATCTATCCTCTTTTAACCTGGGTTCCGGGTTCAATTTTCGAACAGACAGATAATATTTAAATGATGGATTTAGATTTTTGTTCTGGGTCTGGGTATTTATGTACCTAATCACTAGATGATCTCCGCGGTTTCACCAGCGTTTGAAAGTAAATCAATAAACATGTCGCGAGAATGACACGGCGATAAAACAAAATAAATGTATCCCACGGGAACCGCACATATTCCCGGGATAAAAAGATTATGTGTTATTCCAGACTACTGTCTATGTCTGCACCAAATTTCATCTAGATCCATTCAGCCGTTCTTAAGTTATGGAGTAACAAACATATGGATGTTTGTTACTCCATAACTTAAGAACCATTCATCCATCCATAAACATCCTCACAAACTTTCAGCTTTATAATATCAGTAAGATAAGATATTTGTGTGTGTCCATGGTACTCGAAATTCCTAGTATCAGACCATGATTTTATGAAGAGTTATTTAATAATCTATCTATATCAGTATAACGTAGAACTACCGTACAAAAGTAATATTGAAAGTCTACAAATTGCAGTACAAGCACAAAGTATAAAGCAAAATTGAGTTCTCTTTAATCAAAATCCTATATTGCAATACCATTTGCATAGTTCCGCAAAAAGCCGACTTACTCGTATATGAATTTTCTATTACAATCGATTCCGGGCCGAAGTCAGTCGGAACTATAGACTTAGAATCGAAAGACCAACAATACGTGTGAAAGAGACATCTAAAATCATATAAATTTCCACTAGTGAGAAAGAGATGGCAATAAACGTCAATTATATTTTCGACTGAAGGCTTTTAGGGTCCTTTACTTACCGCTTTCATATTTCAGGTAAAATACTAAGCTTATTTACCTATTGTTGATTTGTTTGCAAACTAATATCTTCCTGAGTAACTGATTGTGTTGTGGCAAGATCCAGCAACTCGCAAATCATACGTTTCGCGAGTAAATACGATTTTTCATTATAACTATTAGGTTACTTGTTGGTAAAAATGTTGCGTTCATTGGCTCCTAAATCAGGTTTAATAATTTATTTCTGATGCCTTAAGAAAACAAACTTCATAATTAGATATAACATTGCCAACTTTCATTAATTTCCGTACAAATATGCATATTGATTTTGGATACGTTTATAATCATTGTGTATCTTTATCATCCTACATCTATGGTCGGGACAGTGAAAAAGTTTGCGAAATAAAATTGATTCATTGCGATGAGTCCGCTTTGAATAAATGTAGTTGGTAAATGGACTCTGAATAAATTTGTCAAATTGTGGCGTGTAGCTCGCATATCAACTCCAATGTGTTGAAACGTCGTTTCGGGCCATTATTTTAACTTTCCTTTCATTACGCTTAAATGGTGAGAATTTGATTGCGTTTAAATATCGATTTTGTTAAGAAAGGGTTTGAATGGTTTTGTCATCGGTTGATTTGTGTCTACTGACACTATTTTTTATGTATCTAGATACTGAGTATTCACTGTACGTTGTCTGTATAAATAAATAAAATTGAAGTGTCAGTTTGTGATTTCAAAATATCATTTTTACTCAATGCATATCAAAGTGTACACGAGACCTATAACAGAGACCCATGATTTAGTCTGTCTGTCTGTTTGTCAGGGGTAATATTCTAAATGGCTGGAGCGATTTTGAAGAGACTTTCTTTGGAAGATAGCTGAAAGTCTAAGGAGTAACATAGGCTAGTTTAATTTTGAAAAAAGTATGAAGTATGAAGACGTTCCGACATATGTAATGTACGTATTTATTTTATGATGATGTTACTTTCAAATTATAGTGACCCTATATCAAAGCGTATAATTTAAAAAATAAAAAAGCAATAACTGCTGACCTTTACGCCTACAATATATAGTTTTTACCGTGTAGGCGGACAGAACGTTATGATACTCAAACTTTGCAACTTTTTAGGATTCAGTATGGAAAAAGCCTCAATTTTTAATTTTATCATTATTTAAATTTTAACATATGACCCTAGTAGATTCTTGTGGAACCCTCTGTGGTTCGACTCCAGCGGCACCACTGTAATTTCTGTTTCTGTCTAATAACTGTAAGGGAGGAAAATTATCATAGGCATTCCAACATAGTCCTCAAAGATAGCAAAAGTCTGTCGCTGACATTTTATCGTGGTTTGGCTATTGGTTCATATCCATACGTGGCAGTGGCTACTTACTATCAGGTGAACTACATACTCGCTACCTCCTTCATTAAAAAATCGCATTAAAAAACTTTCGCAGATAGGCAAAGGAAGGAACGCTAGTCAATTATTCCCATAAACCTTTTTCAATCTTAAATCAGAACTTCGACGAGGAATCGGTGATAAAACATTCATATGAGATATTCTTTTGAAGCTGTGAAATCGTGTCGCTGGTACAGACGAGGTTGATGAAAGAGGATCCAATATGCCATTATCTTCGATTGCTTTGTGCTACGCCAATATCGTATCACAATCGTGTACTGAAAGTGAGGAAATGATAAGCTATTTTGAATATATCCTTCTTATTTAAATTGCAATCGAGTAAGCAGTTCACTTGTTAAAATGGTTACTATTACTGCTATTACCCATGGATTTTGTTCTCAATCTCAAATTTTGTTACCTGCTCACTACTGAGCATTTAATCTTAAACTGCTTCTTCACTTAATTTATAATAATTTATAATTTATACGATGGATGGGTGATCGCTAGTTGCAAAATCTCATACGCGTTGCCGTGGTTTGGAGGGCACGTTCGGTTCCGGTTGGTATCACTGGACAGCAGTCGTTAAACCTTGTCGGAGGCCTTATGGGCGGCTTGAAAAAATTCGTCGCGGGTTGGCCAGTAACCCGTTATCCTCTCTACCAACGCGACCTATGAAGCGATTGTAGTCCCGCGAAGTATCCCCATGATATATGCGTAGCAGCTACGTCGTAGCTTTACGTTGCGGGTACTGTCCAATGAAGCACTCGTGCGTACAATAAGCGCGCATAACCCTACGAGGCGCGCATGGTACTTTTTACGTTTATTGTATCAAGTTTATAAAATTAAACTTAGCAGAAAATTAATGACATTAACTGTTCCTGTTTTAGAATTTCGTCTTAAAAATATAGCATTTCATTTAGCCACTTATGATACATTGCGTACTGGGAAATATCTTCTGTTATCTGATATCTAAATCTAATATTTCTGGATGTATTCTTCATGAATATCAAAGTACTGTAAATCAAGGTCACATGTACATTTCCATTTTCTTGAATACTAAGCGAGAGACCTGTCTTATATTGGACCGTATTTGAGCTCTCATTTCTCTGATCTGTAACACTTTTTTATTCAGGTTTTAATAGTCACTACAATTTAAAAGGGAGTACGAGGAATTCAACAGAGTATAAAAAGCTTTTGAGCGTGCTGACAGCTTTTGTAAGGTTTAATAAGGTTTAGCGGTGCTACCTCCAGTCGTGATAGAGCAGTGATAGCCTAATGTTTGAATCTTGGCCTCTCAATCAAGGGGTCCGAGGTTCAAATTCCGGGAACGCACCTCTAATTTATGTGCGTATTAGAAATTAATTAATATATATCACTTGCTTTACGTTGAAGGAAAACATCGTGAGAAAACCTGCACATCTGAGAGTTCTTTAAAAAAAGTTCTCAAAGGTGTATGTAGTATACCAATTCGCACTTGGCCAGCGCGGTGGACTAAGGCCTAAAATCCCTCTCACTGTGAGGAGACCCGTGTCTTGGGTTGATGATGACCTCCAGTCGTGCCCCAAAGAGTTCTTTGATTTTGAGAAGACCATTTTGACGACATTGCAGTTTGATTGCAGTTATCTTTTAGTTTCTTACAAAGATAGCAGCATAATTATGTTTAGAAATATTTTTTCCATCTAGCGTTTCATAGGAGGATTTTAAGATATGAATTTAAGCTCATCATTCAAACGACGACGAAATTGCAGATGGATTGCAGTTATCTTTTTGTTTCTTACAAAGATAGGAGCTTAATTATGTTTAGAAATATTTTTTCCATCTAGCATTTTATAGGATTTTAAGATATGAATTTAACCCCATCATTCAAACGTTTGCTTGACCTGGAATCGAACGCAGTGTGCGTTAAATTATTATTTATAGGTCATGCGTCTGCGTGTTGAAGCGATACGATGACCTGTTGCTCTGAATAATAAATAACATTTGATAAATTTATAATATCGTTATTTAGATTTTCTATATTTATAGATTGTATTTTACGTGTAATAGTATTATACTCTATTTGACGTCCCGCGTGGCGGAGCGGTCAGCATACCGGTTTGAAATCAATAGGTTCCGGGTTCGATCCCCGGATAGACAGATGTTGGAATGATGAGTTTAGATTTATTTTCTGGAACTAAGTGTTGGTGTATTCGTCTTTGTGTATCCATGGTACGACACAGGATAAATCGTAGTGTAGAGCTGTCAGAGGAATAAGTTATTTATTTTTTTATTATAAAGTTATGTGGTCCTTATTATCCCACTGTCAAGTAAGGGTTATGTTTTTCACAAGTATCTTGTATGTAACTTTCTTTATTACCACTTTCCTACTAAATGGCTGGATGGATTTAGAGAGTAATATAGATTTTCTATTTATAGCTTGTATTATACGTGTAACAGTTATGTAGTTTACTATTTCAAAATTATGACGCCTGATTTAGATTTTATATATTTACGTGTAATAGTTAGTTTGGTGTTACAAACATAATAACAATAAACTAAGTATACTGTTATTATTTTTCCACCTCGGTAGTTTTTCTCCATATAATTACTATTGTAAGGCACTCACGCGACTATTCATGGAGTATTTACATAACTTGTAATGACGTTTGTTTTGAGATGTGGATTTATGTTCCGGTGTAGAACACGAGAAGGGCTTGCGAGATATTTTACAGAAATATAGAAAGAAAGAAAGAAAGAAAGAAATAAATAAACTTTACTGTGGTAAAATTGAAGCACATAATAAGGAATAACCAGTATAGTAACATTATAATAATGAAGTACAACAATACAACAAAAAAATTAATTTGAAAAAATCGTATCTTTTTGTTTATATAAAGTACCGAAAGGTAAGCGTCCTCTGGCACTGCAATTTTTTATTCTAATATATAAGGCAGTAGACACATTGTTTTTGTGTTCTATAATGAAAGTTTAGTAATTGTGTTGTCTTTATATATATAATTCTTCTGTGAGTGTGTATGTCACCGAACTTCTCTTAAACGACTGGACCGATTTTGATGAAATTTTTTGTGTATTTTCAAGGGGATCTGAGAATGGTTTAGATTCACCATTTATGTATACTTTTTCAACGCGAGTGAAACCGCGGGGCTCAGCTAGTAAACTATAATTTTTCTATTATCACAGCTATCCTACATAAACGCGTACCACCAACGCGTTCTCCGTACCCTGGGACCAGTTCTGCAGGAGCGCGGCTTGGTAGACGATCACGCTTGGTTGCGAGCGGAATGCGCGCCTATCACCAGGGAATAGAGCTCGTAACGCTGTAGCGATACCGCTCGTTGCAAGTGGCGCCATCTCTTGACGGACGGCGCCACTCGCAACGAGCGGAAAGTTACCGATGTCCGTCAAGAGATGGCGCTAGTGTTCTGAATGCTAGCAAGCGGAATGCGCACACATTACTGACATTACCAGGGGAGCTCATAACGCTGTAGCTCGTCAAGAGATGGCGCCACTTGCAACGAGCGAAAGTTACCGAAATTCATCAAGAGATGGCGCTATTTTAAATCACGCTACCGAAGTACTCTTAAGACATTAACTATATATTGCATTTAAAATATCCGACTGCTTAGTACCAATTTATTTCAGTTTTCAGGCGCCATATATAAAAATTAGGTTAGGTGTTAATCAGGTGGACTGCATGCTCGTTTGCTACTTAAAAATGTAGATATTTAATTCCCCAATTAACAAAAACTATGCATATTGATTTTGGAAACGTTTATAATAAATCATTGTGTATCTTTGTCATCATATTTCCCTATCACTACATAGTATAAAACAAAGTTGCTTTCCGCTGTCTGTCCGTCCTCTTGAATCACTCTATCTATTAAAAACCGCATCAATAGTACATTACGATACGGGTGATCTAAGTTGCCTATTACGGCACGGCGTGAAGTTAGCACGCGCTAAACGCCGTGCATAATAGGCAACTTAGGTCACTAGTATCGTATTTTATTTTATAGTACGCGTGATATAAGTCCGCTCGCACGCGGAAGGGCGTGCGTAAAG
>DWPV01004697.1:0-13286 GCA_018251915.1 Urbanus proteus proteus
AGGAAGACCAGGTAGACCAGGAAGACCAGGTAGACCAGGAAGACCAGGTAGACCAGGAAGACCAGGAAGACCAGGAATACCAAGTAGACTAGGTAGACCGGGAAGACCAAGAAGACAAGGAAGACCAGGAAGACCAGGAAGACCAGGAAGACCAGGTAGACTAGGAAGACCAGGAAGACTAGGAAGACCAAGAAGACCAAGTAGATCAAGTAGACCAGGAAGACCAGGTAGACCAGGAAGTCCAAGTAGACCAAGTAGACCTGGAAAACCAGGAAGTCTATATAGGTCTACTTCATCTTCTTGGCTTGATTTAAAATATTTGTAACAGTTATAATACATATTCATATACATATATATTATCGTCACTAACTCGTACACTGCATGGTCTTACACTTCGAAAAAAATACAACAAAAATACAATTCGAAAAAAGGGACTTTATGAATTAGCTTCACGTATTAATATATCGATTATTTTTTTACTTTTTAAACGCGGGTGAAACTGCGGGCTCGACTAGTTGAAAAATAAAATGTTATAATTCCCTGTTACGAATAACAATGTTGCCACACTTTACAGGAAAACGATATCCACGTGTAATCGATTAAACCATTCAAAATGTATGTCAAGTGCGTTCCTAAAACTAAAACTAAAATTGAATGCCGAATAGATGACTTACTATGATCTAATGAAAATGACGTCGTTAAGCGGAACAAAGTTTTAATTGGTAGCTAATTTTCGTAACTTTCTAATAGACCAATCAAAATTACGAAATCTACGTAAGTTACGTAGGTTCTCATGGAAAATACCTTAAATGCTTTAGTGACACTTTTGGAAAAAATTTAAAAAAGCCTCATATTACGGTTGCAACTTATTGACTTAAGTAGGAACTTATAAAGTATCTAATTACATTGGAGTTTACATAGACATCATATACATAGACAGATCAGTGATAGCCTAATGGTTGAAGCTTGGCCTCACAATCGAGGGGTCCTAGGTTCAAATCCCAGGCACGCACCTCTAACTTATGCGCGTATCAGAAATTAGTTATTACTTGCTTAACGGTGCAGGAAATCATCGTGAGGAAACCTGCACAACTGAAAGTTCTTAAAAAAACGTTCTCAAAGGTGTGTGAAGTCTACCAATTCGCACTTGGCCCGCGCGGTGGACTAGGCCAAAAATCCCTCTGACTGAGAGGACACCCGTGCCCAGCAGTGGGACAATAATGGGTTGATGATGATACATAGACGTTATCTAATTTGCATCTGTGAAAAAGAAAATAACTTATCAAAGGAGCAAAGTTTCATGTATTGAGTTTTACATCGATTGATGAAGACAAAATCACTTTCCTCATCTTTTAGTATGTATATCCATCCAGTGTAGAGGTTCTTAACCTTTTATCGTAATTGAGACAGACTATTTTTTCCCCGACGCTTGGGATTTTTTACAGTCATGACCGTTTGTAAGTATTTCCGTGTTAAGGAAAATAGGTACTGCTCCAATCTGAACCTTTCACTATCGGGATTCCACGCAGTAAAACAACATGAGTTATAATTAAAAATTGAAGAATGTTAATCTGAATTAATTTTTCCGGGGTTTTTGTGCACAAGTGTACCGACATTCCTCATACCGCGCTGAATCCTTTCACTCCACGACATTACACGCGCACAAAACTAATTCTCAGAACGACATTCAGGTGTTGAGCTACGAATGTACGTACATTTTAAAATAGTTAAAACATTATCTACGTCGGTATATAAACTACATAATCTTATGTAGTCTTAGTACATCGCTATTTTGATGGAAATTAGTTCTGTTAACAGTGATCTAGCTCTGCAAATCATAACAAAATATTGATGATTATAAATACCTACTTAAACCAGAACTAAGAATTAGGAATACCAGCTGGTCACATAAATTAACTTTATTTTATTTTGCTGGTTTACATTTGATCACAAAACCTTACTTCTAATGTTTATTTTCTGCCTCAAGAACACACCTACTCGTACATATTGCTATTCTTAAGTAACGTATGTAATGAATTTACCTATGTTATGTCTTACTATTTGGTAAATTCATAAACCCAACTTTATCAATGTAGTCGCAAATTGTCGCTAATTTTAAATAGGTACTCTTATTCGGTACGAGTTAGTTATTTTAATAATGTTAAAACTGACAGACGGTACAGTGGTAATCAAACAGAAGGTCAAGAGATCAATCATCTATTAATCGATTTTTTAATGCGGACTTCATGTATTTACCTCCGTTTAGTACGAGTAATTGCGTGCAGATTTCGTTTCTATGAATCAATTGACATTTTGAAAGCAAAATAAAAAATATAACGCAAACTTATTTGCTGCGGTCGCTTCTGTAACCTTTTGCAATCTTTAACTAAAGATCTCGTCAAAATCAGTCTAGCTAAATTAAACTTAGGGCGTGCTTATAGATAATAGTATTTAATTATATTTTTTATATTTATGTGTGCATTTTGCATATTTATTTCTCGATCATTAGAAGCTGAAGGAGAAATCCAGACTAATTACAATAGTTACACCAAGCCTGACTAAGGTACATAAATATACGTGTTTTGTAACTATAAGATACCTACTAAATTACACTTACTACAAATTACAGACAGATAGAGATATTTTGGTAATATACTCGTATTTAGATCAACTTGATGACCTAATGAACTTTGCCGATCTTGAAGGATATGTATTAGGTTTTAGTTCATATAAAATATTGCTAAGCTACCTAATATTAACAGAATCGCAAGTGTGTAACCAGCTTTAAGTGACTATTCACATTGATCTTCAATAGGTTTTACGTAAAACATTTGGGATGGCAATTCCGTTGTCGTGACCTATTGTTATTGTTTATTACATCTTTTGAACGAAAGGGCAAATTTCTGAT
This sequence comes from Urbanus proteus proteus, assembly GCA_018251915.1. NCBI lineage: Eukaryota > Metazoa > Arthropoda > Insecta > Lepidoptera > Hesperiidae > Urbanus > Urbanus proteus. Next base: position 2,909 of record DWPV01004697.1, read on the forward strand.
TGTTGAATCATTGACATAAAGTACTTAGTAGTTCCTATTCAATTCGTCTGAAGTAGTGAGTATCTGAATATTTTTCGACTTCAACAATATGATTAAAATCTACTTACGTAAATAATTATTGTTCGATCTTTTGACAGCTGAATATATTATGTTATTCATTTAGTTGATGAATCGGGCGTATATTATTATTGTACTCGACCGACTCGACTCGAGTTCGACTCCGGACCCGGCACCACTACCGACTTATTACAAATGTCCATGGGCAGTGGCCACTTACCATCAGGTAGACTGTACACTCATTTGCTACTTTGATCATATAAAAAAACTAGTTTATATTGGATACTTTGTGTCGGACACAAAAGTGTCACGAACATAATAAAAGTGTGTAAATAAGTGTTGAAAGTGTCAATTCGATGTATTTTATCAATAAAATAACGATGAGTCACATACATAATGTCTGACCGAGAATTATAACAATGAAGCACAGAAAGTTTCTGATTAATTTACAGTAGAGTAAATTACTATAATAATGACTATGACTACAGCCACTGCAGCAGAGTGTTATAAGTCTTTTTTTTATAAATTATAATGTGAGACCATTATAATTTATAAAAAAAGAGTGTGCGATATTAATTGTATTGTTGTAACACCTTGAAAAAATCTTATCATAATTAAAACCAGAATACGAATTGAGTTTGTTTGACAATGTCAAAGTCATAAGAAGGAATCGAAAATGTATCACTGACTTTCAAGGACAGTCTATTTTGCACCTTTTTTGAAGAGCCTCACGCGTGACGCTCCGGCGATGCCTCAGGAGGAAGTTCATTCCATATCTTGCAGGTTCGTAGCTATAACGATATTTGAGATATTTCTCAAATTATTTGTAAGTGTGTGTCGTAAGCCGCAAAGGTCAGTGCGGGTACCGAGACACATTCCGTTCAGCCGTGAACTTTCATTCCGCAGACGTCTCTGTTTATTTTATTTAGAATCGGCGATTAATCTACCACATTCAGCCATAGTATTTTTGATTTGATGCGGTGTTTGTCTATGATTGGAGTTCTATTTGCGGATAGTGACTGGAGACATCTGGTGATATAGGTACTCGTAAAGTAAATTTAATTATGTGCTAATTGTATTTTTGTATATAGAAAGAGATATAACAGAAACAGTTGTAGGTAATTGTTGCGGTTTTCTTAAGATCAATTATCAGTTATAGTAATGTCATTTGGCCGCTATCTTCCCATGGGATCGGTACGTCTGCAGGTGGGTTTAAACACGTGTATATAGAGTAACACGCGAGCTAAATTGCGTACATATGAGCAGAGCCGGATTAAACCTGTATGAGGCCTTAGGCAGGTCGATACTCAGGGTCCTTTGCCTTTTAACCGAAATCAAAAAAGGAGGAGGTTCTTAATTCAGCCGTATTTTATTATGGATGTCACTCGATGACTCCGCCATGGACTGATTTGAATAATTACGTTTTGGTTTTAAATTTGCGTTTTTTTTTCGTGTTTGGGCCCCTTTTGGACGTGGGCCCCTAGGCAGTTGCCTACTTTGCCTTATGGTTAATCCGGCTATGGGAGTAGCAACGAATCTGTAATTGACTTCAGATAAAACCCATGTTCTATATAAAGTTGTTAGAAATATCTACTATCACACTTCACTTAAATTACCTACTAGGTACTCAACATCAGATTAACGGTATGATAATTTACTGTCTTTGCACATACCTACATTTAAAGTGTAACAAAATCATGAATCAAATCAAATTTCTTTATTTGTGAACATAGGTCTTACAATTATTTAAATAGTTATATAAAGTGCGCTACATTCGACCTTTTAGGTATAAGTACAAATAAATTATATATAAGTCCTAACATGAATCTAGTTATGTTGAAAATTGTTGTTACAATTTTTAAAAGTTAAGTAGATTTAAGTAAATAAAATTATAAATGCCTCGCATATCTACAGTATAACAAGAAAATAAAACAAATTAAAAGATTTATTGGAGTGTAGCCGCCTGCATTCCCACACTACAATCGATGTGAAAGGGCTCCTTACAGTCGGCTCGGCTTACAAGAAACTACTGAACTAACGCTTCATTGCAGCCACTTGTATAAACAACCACAGCCTAATAAAACATCATGCAACTATTTGAAATACTACAAATCTCGAAGAAATTTGTAGTAGTGTTAGACTGTCGCTAGAACGGCTTAAGAATGCGAGTTTATTTTTACGTCGCCAACAGTCGTCAAAACACGTCAAAGTACAATAAGCAATTTAAAGCTATCGTAAAAGTCGCCACTGGAATGTTGTTTTCAATATTACGTGTGCAAACTGCACGTGCATATAATTAACTGCTATTTATAGCCTAGAAACGAAACCAAACCTAAGACTTTTTCAGTTAGTGTGTTTAAACCCTTTGGTATCCCATAAGGCAGTGTTTCTCAAAGTAGAGTTCGTGACCTCCTTGGGGGTCGTGTAAAGCCTCTATAAAGAGCGCGGTCCTTTTAGGAGCTAATTACGATTAGATAGTTAGCTAATAAATTATTAGTAAAATGCGGTCACGTCAATTGGAGAGCTACACACCATAAAATGTAGGGCCAAATTAGTCGTCCGCCTGCTATTAACAAATAATTCGAGTATGGCTTCGAGCTGAACTGTTTTTTTTTATAATTAACGATACTAATATATTGGCATTTCTCTAGATCAAATTAAAAATAGCTCTTCTTGAACTACAAAACAGCTTCAAGTTCAAGATACCTACTAGGTGGCTTCCGGGGTTGCGGGTGTCTAGAGTGGGAGCTCGAAACCGGAACCGTCCACCTAGCGGCCCCGGGAAGGACGGAAGCGTGTGTGGTTTCATACCATCGTGCACCTGACAGTGCGGCGAGAGCAGCGCTCGCCCGAGCTGAGTGGTGTTCCTTGCTGAGACCGCGGATTCCTCTTCGCAGCACCGAGGGCGGCCACCGGAAGGGTTTTAGTGCATTACAAAATTACACATAACAAAACGGCGTCACTCCAAAGGCGTCGGGTACCTTTTGAAGGTTTCCCCCTCGTCATTAAAAAAAGGTCTTCGGCGCAATTCAATGTGACCACGCTCTAAGGAGATCTCTTTAAACACCAATCTTCTGAAAAAAATCCATGAATCAAATGTTAACTTAATTTCTATATAACTGGTACCTAACTTATTATGAAAATTATTAAAAAAGTAGACATTTTTTATTTTTATAATAAAACCGAGGCAAGTAACAGAGGTTGCAATTTATTTTTGCACTTGCTAATGGGGTTGTACTATGAAAATGTTTAAAACATTGGCGTATAAATAATAAAGCTTGATGTTTTAATTTAAATATGCAAATAATCTATGAAGCTTAAAGTAAAAATCTATTGCAATCATCGACCAATTTAAATTTTAATCCTTTTCTATTATAAATAAAATTACTCTTTATTATATCTTGCCCAGTTTTAATCCGAGTATTTGAATAGAATTAAGGAATCTCAGAAGATATCGAAATTTTATTACGAAAGCCGTTTAAGTTGTTAAGCTAAGATTTATAATTTACAGCCTGTAACCCCTTATTTACGTCCAGATTGTTATCTGATTGTTTATAAGATAATAAATACACCATTTTACTCAATTATATTTAAGTAATAAACGTAAACTCTAATTAGAATTTCGTATCTCGCTCTGCTAATATTTAGAATAATAGTTCTAAATATAAGCTGATATGCGAAAGCGATTTAATGTTATAAAATTATGTCATGTCCCACAGCTGGGCACTGGCCCACAACAGTGATGGGCCAGGACAACGCTGCTACAATGTGAATTACACTCTGCAATCCACCTGGCTATAACTAGTTAACAATAACAGTATTAAAAAATAATTAGCCTAAAATAGGCGACCAATGCGTTATGAGGTTTATTGTTTTATTAGATTAATACTAACTTGAAACAACTCTTATCCTACCATAGCTTACTATAATAAATGATATCAGTATAGCACAAATACATATAAGCCAGAATTAGGTGCCACAATCGACCCACAAGTGTAGGTTACAAAGTAAGTTGAGTACAAGTACATATCTATACCAAACACTATAAAATTAATTAAATATCCCACAGATTCCTAACTTGGCGATAAATGAAAGTCGATATTGCCAATTACACTGAAATAATAACACGCAGATCGCAACTAACCCATATATGGACTTCCAGATTACAGTTCAACCTCATAGAACACCAATTACAAAGCTATTTCAATCCTCTACCATTCATTTTTAGTTATTTAGTGTTTGAGTTCTGTATTAAGGACACTCCAATAAAATATTATTATACTTTAATGACTTGTAGCGACATAAATAAAATAAAAGATACCTGTCGACTATATTCATAATTTTCCTATAATTATTTACACGAGTTGAAATACAATTAGGTACATATGCATATTTTATTAATTATTTTGTCGGTAGAGGTCATGTTAAATTCAAAAATTAACATTGGATGGGTTGTAGGGTCGTAGAAACTCGATTTTATATGGTACTAATTAACTCGAAAACTTAAATGAACGAATGAACAAATAGGGATGGTGTAATCAAAACTAATAAAACTCGAGTAAGCCCGATTCCTGTAGAATCTACAGGTTCGAAGATTAGGACAGGTTGAGGTTAAAAAAATCGCATCGAAATCACCGAATTGCTACTATTCAATTAGGAATATATAATATTGGGTGAAGCAGATATTTTTATTTATTTATAAATATTATTTTTATAAAATATAATTGCACGAGAAAAATAATATATCTATTACATATCGATATACAAGATATATTAGTAACACGATACATAAAAACTAGTACATAACTGTCAGCAATTTGATATCCGATATCGCGAAGTAAAATCGAAGCAGCGCGACTACGTCCGGTTCGCAGTCAACAGGAGCACCTACTCTCTCGATAGCTCGGGTATCAGTGATACGGTGTCGGCTACTGTTATGTTAAATGATAGTTGGTGATAGTATACAAAACCTTCGTTATACGCTTATTTTGTTACAAGCAAGCTTCCGTTGCCATTGCGCGGTTTTGCATTATGCGCAGGAGTTGTGAATATATAATCTTACTTAAATGGAGTAAAAACAATAGACCTATAATTTTTTTTCTGTAAAAGTGTGCTTACCTATAAGATAATGATCCCCTATATTTTTGACTTTTTTAATTAACATTAAAAGTTGACGAAAATTGTCGCAGCATATTAATTTATTTATCACCTAACACCTATATATAATAACTACGCTGCGACAATAGCTTTTTAACAGCTTTTTTAGAAATTAGCAATATGGCACCATGGACGTAGGTTTAAAACAAGTAGAGTATGAGAAGTGTTATAACGTGAAGTGATTACCTATTAGCAATAATGACCTATTTAGCGTATGATTTTTATCAGAGTATTTAGGTTATTCATCACTTTGTAATCGAGTGTCTAAAGAATGTGATTTTAATTTTATTAACTGTGTAAGGCAGCTCTTATAAAAATGAATAAATTTAAATATTATAATATGTAATTATGTATCATATTTACTGAAGTGTGATGTCTTTATTGCTATTACAAATTTAACAGGCACTGCATGTAATAGAAGTCGTCAGACAAAGCACGTCAAGCTTTTATTAACAATAATGAAAATTAAAGATATAACATGCAGATATCTGTGTAAATCTCAAACATAATAATTATAGCAATAATTATGTTAGAGATGCAATAAATGTTTGAACTTTCTTGGCTGTATGCCTATGTTATTTTTGTCAGAACGAGAGTGAGTACCAATAACAACAAACAAAGTGTCAATGAAAAATGTGAAAAGCGTGTAGTTTCCTCAAAATTATACTAATAAACAAGGATAATAATCAATTGTAACTACTTATTCAAATCATGTTAAATCAGTGAAGAGTGTGGTAAAATTGTATAAATATATCGATCGAGTTCGATAGAAGTAACCATAATGGCAAGGTCGCCAGCGGAGGACCCGCGATTCTGTGACATACAAAGCAACACATGGAAATACCCGTCGGAATCCGGCGAGAACTGTGCACCTGGTGCCATGGGCGAGCGGAACCAGCCGCCGATGCAACCCAACTCCGGTATTTTGTCAGACAACAACATATACAGCAGTGCTAACTTCGGTAGCGATGTTTATATGAATAAGTTACAATATAACATGCAGACGGGCGATTGTGCGCCGAATAACGATGACAAGATCCAGTACAATGGGATGTCTAACATGCCGCGCGTCAACCGCCAGAACTATGGTAACGCGATGCTCAATTTGGGCAATGGACAAATGGTGCGAGTGTTTTATGACGAGAATAATCAACAACTCATATTCCCAATGTCCGGGCAGTACGATTTGTTCAGCCACAATCAAAGTTTGTGCGATGTTCCTCTGCAATCGTCCCAGCCCTCACATCTGTTCACTCTGAACCAAGATTTCACCATGAATAATAATGCCCATATGCAAACCCCATCTATGGTCCAACCTACCATGCAGACCAATACATTCACCCAAGACAACAACCAGTCAAATAATATACCAACTTCGAACTTCTTGAAAGAGGTTTTGGGTAATTGGGAACCTAACTCTTCAGGAACGTACTCTCCATTTGGACAAAATTACCCCTTGAACCACCCTGATGCACCAACAAACATTTTGTCCAACAATCCAATAATTGAACCAACAATTGCGCAAACAAAAACTGAAGCGTCGCCGAAAAGGAATGAAAACAGTCCACTTGCTGACACAAGTAACAAAAAGCGCATCGTGGCAGAAGTAAAGCCAATGCGTCCGTCTTACTCCGATGTGTTGGCTAAGAACACAAGGAATAACCTTCAACCAGAGCCGGCACGGAAGGCAAAGCCACAAAGCAACGTTGAAGCCAAAATTTCAAGTAAGACTAATGTTAAGCCTGAAAAACCAACAGAGAAGATCAAACACTTGAATGATGAGAATAAACAGAAGAGTGAGAAGAAACCTCACAACAACACCCATATATCATCAGGCAGTGAGTCGGGAGACATTAATACAGATGATAATGATAAACCCAAACCAACTAAAAAGTCTAAGAATAAACGCAGTATGTCTCGCAAATGGTCGTCGCTCGACGACATTACTAATGAAGGGGATGTCAGTTACAATCAGGAGAGCGAAAGTCAGTTTATGTTCATAGAGAATAATGCGGAGAAACCGACAAAGAAAGAGAAAAAAGAGAAAGCGAAGAATATTGACAAAAACGCATCTCTGGACATTGAATTTGACATAGAAGAAGAAGATAACTCACAATTTGTGTACCAAGATGGACAAAATGAGACTATAAAGACTCGGAGAAAGAAGGAACCTCGTATCTATCATAAGATACCCAAGCCCACCCAAGATAAAAAGAAGTCTAATCAGAATAAAGTGAGGAGGAATAAACCAGGGTACTTGGGGCTTGCTCAGAACTACCTTGAGCACTGGGGCGGAGCCTCGTGGAAGGCTCTTGCTTGGTTCTTCTATCTCCTATCTGATATATGTGGAATGAGCATGCATCTATCATTTGACTTGTAAGTTACACAATTTTTTTGCTTCTACTTTAATTATAATTATAGACATAAAATTGTAATGAAATACACTAATAACAGTAAATCAAAAAAGCAATTACCTAAATATGGTTCTAGTGCAAATTATAATTACAGTCTGACTATTTTTTGTAGAATCTATATCGACGCTGAAAAGCGTTATTGCTGCAACTCAAAAATATGCAACTCTACACAAGAGAGAAAAATGTTTTTATATGTTCGAAACAAAATCATCACTTGATATTTTTATGACCTAAAACGTAATGAATACTATACTTCTTGTGTACAGTTGCATATTATTTAATATAGCAATGACGCTTTCTAGCGTTGATATGTTTCATTATTTTTAGAAATACATTGTGTTATAAGTATTTAACTGTGACGTAACATAATGCCTTCAAGATACATTCATTTTTATCTAATAGTTTATGTATGATGTATAAACAAGTGTGGCCCCATTAAGTATTTGTAATGCCATGCATTCCTATTTAGGTAAAATTTATATGTATAACAGAGACAAATATAAATTTGTTTACCTGATAGTTACTACGTAATTATACACAAACATATCCACTAGTTAAGGTAGACTTAGGCACTATTATATTTATATAGTACCTATTAATATAACTATTTTTTGACATAATAATGTTAATGTAATATTTTCTTACATAATACACACTCTATTTACATATACATACTTCATTATTGTAAAACAGGCAAAATGCCAAAATCGTAGGTGCCAAACAATATGTAAAGTTACAATAAATTTTACAATAATTGGTGGCATATATCTTGGCTCACAACTGCACAAGACCGGTTTGTTTGCAAAACTTGCAAATTTTTGTAAAATGAGGACACTGTTTAGTTGAATATTTTTGCAAAAAGATACATATATAGGTTTTATAATTAAGAAACAGTTATTAAGTGAATAATTTTTATCTACCTCTGTAGGTTTTTATGATATCAAGTTTTTATGTTATATATTTGAAACTGGCCAAATGAAGGAATGAATTCTAAATTTTATTACCGAAGGGTTTTGTCTGACCAAGGTAAGCTTTTAGACTCTTGTTAATAGCGGTGATAGTACTCAAATAAGCCTCAGCTGGTATCATAGCAATCTCCGCTTCATAACATTGATGGGATACTGGTGTGTTTTGGGTGACACGTGTGTTACGACATATTAACACAGGGTGTTCCATATAAGTACTTAAACACTATGCTCTGATCAACAGCAACTATGAGTTATTTTCTATTGAGAATTGGCCATAAATATCATTGGGGTGCATTGGGTGGGTTGCATTGGGGTTGGACCATTTACGATGTGGTGTTGTAAAATAAAAAAGTGACGATAAATAGATTCATGGTACGTATAATATTTCAGGTGCACATCAATATTCACACAAACATATGTAAGTTCACAAGCAGTGTGGCGTAGCAGCAAGGATTGGCTCTCGAAGCTTGGCGACAATAAATACCTGATGTACATTGACAGGAAACTTGGACACACTCGCTTTGGCTTTTGGAGGAAGTTAAAATGGTTCAAGAAAGGTAAATTCTTTTGTAGCTTTAACTCATATGCCGTACTGTATAGTGCCGGTGTGCCGTTTATTCTTAAATAGCTCCAATCGCTCTCTTCCCAAGGATGTCGTAAAAAGTGACAAAATTCAGGAGTTGTGTAGCATGACTCTCTACGGTCACGGTTGAATATTGGCAAATCTCTCCATTAGAATAAGCCTGTACTCAGGATTGGATCAAATGGCTGATTGATGGATGGAATTCATTGCTAACTATAAACTTTATAAACATAAGCTAAGATTATGCATTGTCCATTTTATTCATACATCTAGACACATTTATGCTATATGTAAAGTATTTGAAATTTAGAATTTAATAAACTTTAAGACAGCTAGATTAGATTAGATCTGAATAAATAATAATAGTGATATTGTTATCGTTTTCAGAAACAGAAACGGATGGCAGCCAGGACTCAACGAAGCTGAATGCAAATATACCGTTACCTGCTACCGGAGAGGAGGCGATGAAGAGGCTTTTAGCTTGCAAAGGAAAAGATCCCTATAGGTATACTATAGTCTATTAAATATTGTTATTTGTTAACATGTGGACTTCTTTTCTTCATTATTTTTGACGTTAATTCTGATACTTGATTTGTAAGTTTCATTAATAATATATTATAACAAAGCTTTATTTATCTACACAATTTCAAATTTACAATAAGTTTCTTTTTCATAATTAATTAATTGTCTTATGTAGTCCCTCTTGGGTAAAACCCTCCTCCGTTTTGAACCATAAGTTTAGATTAACTATAAGTTTGAGTATAATTCCGCAATTTTAAAAACAATTACACTCTAGTAGTCTTCCACTTTTACCTATTGGAAAGCTTATTAGTTTTTCAGTTTGCTGTTACTTCTAATTCCAATTAGATATTCAAAATAATACGTAATACGACCACCTGTCACGTTTAACTACCTTGTAAAAAACAACAGAGATGGCGCTAGTAGTGTTCTGAATCGCACTATCGAAGCATTCTCAAGATATTGCAAATACAGGAGTTTCGTAAGTACCACGATGAATTTGGGGAGAATGTAAGTCAGGGGCTGACAACTCAGATAAAAAACATCACCTTAGTAAAAGTGTTACCGTTTTTGAAATATCTTGTTTTTAAATTTTTTAAACAGGATCTTTGTGTTCTTTAGACAAGACCTTTACAGGCATAGTCGCTAACGCCATCTATTACCATCTCTCCAGCATCCTG
>DWPV01004698.1:0-13285 GCA_018251915.1 Urbanus proteus proteus
CTTTCACTGGAGGATAGCTGAAGGTCTAAGGCGTAACATAGGCTACTTTAATTTTCGAAAAATCTATTAGCGCGCGCCTCACGTGCATGCGCGCGCCGTCGCGGGAGAGCGGGATGTCATTTATGTTCAAATATGTATTCCTTTTTACTTTTTAAACGCGGGTGAAACCGCGGGGATCAGCAAGTAGATAATAAAATTGAGAAATCACGCAGCATCCATGATTCTCAGTAATTGTATAAGTGGGTATCCAAGTGGCGACACTCACAAGACGGTGTCTGGTTAAATTGACGCTCAACGACGTTTAATTAAAAGTATTCATTCGTTATTGACGCCATCGCGGCGCCATCGGCAGCTCATTCCAGTCTTGAATAAACATTATATGAAACAACCGTTGACCAAGGTTGACACGGGCTTCAATAAAAATACTGTAATGTTAGCGTGTAACGTTTGATCACTAGGACAGGTAAGTGTGTAACGTTTATGTGTAATGTAACGTTTAATAGATGTAGCAAATGAACAGTCATTACTACTAGATAGTCCACGTGATCTATACAAATAAATAAAATTAATGTGTCTGTTTGTGATTTCAAAATAACAAGTTTAACTCAATGCATGTGAAAGTATACACGATACCTAACAAAAATGGAATAAAAAAAAGTAAGTAATCTAAACGGCTGGACCGATTTTAACGGAACTTTCACTGGAAGATAGCGGATAATCAGACTAAGGATGGCCGCAGAAGCGTTGCTACCCACGAGAACTCTCACCACACCTTTCAAACCAGAACACAGCAATGCTTAACGCTGCTGTTATTAAGCATAAACAGGTGTTACGGTGGTGTCGCCAGAATCAAAATACAAAGGGTTCTACCACTTTTGCGTGTCTATGTGTTAGTATTTCTTTGCGTAAATGACGTCTATAACACAGGGAATACTACTATGGGGACTTTAATGGTTTGAAAGTTCTTGTTCTTTCAATCATTCACCAGAGTGTAGAACAGAACACCAGATGTAAGAACAAGAAACAAGTAAATATAAATAATAATGGAAAATATTAGAAATTCCAAGATCAGCTAAAGCTGGCACGAGTTTTGATTACATCACATAAATACTGAACTGCATACGAATGCATCTAATAGCACATTAGCGCAATTATAGCCCGTAATGTTCGGTAATAAAAACGAAAGTGGCGTGCCAATTTTCATGCGTCCACATTTTGCTGCTGTAAGCAAGCCGGTTTAATTTTTCTACGATATTTGCATTACAAGTGTCGTGTGTATGTACAATTACATGACTTATATTTTATGCTAGACGCTTGCGGCTTATACGGGCGGCCAATAATATAATTACTGCGTATAAAGAAATATTGTCGAGTCCTATACAGACATGTAATACTTGGGTACCTCCTTATGTCCGTATGACAAAAACCTATTCTCTATCCTTCTTCTCCTTCTTTCTTCCTTTTTTCTAACTATTAAATTATTAAATCTTCCTTCTATTAACTTGGATCATTTATTACATATGGGCCAAAGTTAAACCGCTCCAGGCAAAGGAAAGTTTTAAGAGTACCCGCAAACTGCAGACTTTTTATCGGCCGATAGTTGGACGTTTCCTTAATCACTATGGGGAAGTATGCATATGCGCACATAACAGAATACCTCTCCATACCGATTAAGAAAACGACTCAAATATCGGCCGATAAATGAATACCCCTCCATACCGATTAAGAAAACGACTCAACTATCGGCCGATAAAGAGTCTGTAGGTTGCGGGTACTCTAAAAGTTTATATTTTATATTCTGTTTTTTTTTTTTATTTCTAATTCTATCCCTAAACAGTTGATGGATTATAGAATTTATCTCAGATAACTGATTTCTAAGGGACCACTTCCACAGAAATAAATTTACAGCAAATTACTAAAATGTTCCAAAAATCCTACAGAATATATTTTCAGTTATTTCTAAGCGTGCTATTGTCTATTTACGTAATGGAAAATAAACTTTTTAATCAATAAATAAAATAAAGACTTGATTTAAAAATCATTTTGTTATTCCTCTTTGAGGTCTTTAAATAATAAATCCGTCTACGGATCTGCACTGAGCTTCAAACGTCTCATAGGACATAAAGCATTGGAAAGTTTCCGTTTATATTGACATATTTATTGTATGAAGTCTATTACAACATTCATGAGTCAGTTGAGCTAGAATAAATCTCGTTCATACGCCGACGCGCCCATCAATAATGTAATTGACGACGGCTCTTCGTAAAACCCTTGTTACATAAACATAGAGTTCAAAATACCTTAAATCGTACGCCCTCGTGAAATGTTACAGCTAATGCATTTCATTGCAATGGGTTATACAATAGATACAGTCTATACATTTGAATTTTGAATATAATGGATCCCGATGTCTGTTAGATTAAATCAATGGTTTCTTTTCTATTTCTTAGAATTGAAGCGGCATGAAGTTCATCTCATATTAAATGGTCATTGCCACTAAGGAATTCTGTAATTCTATATCTTGTGAGTCTAACTTCGTGTTTATGTTTCCATGAAATGTCTACTGCTGTACTTCATAGGTATGACACTGATGTTAATGATGTCAACTTAACATCTATACAAATAAATAAAATGTGTGTCTTTGAGATTGCAAAATATTAACTTTTACGCCTTTATACTTCTTTATCAGCTAGTAATCTCAGATAAATAAAATAGGTAGATTACTCACCGCCTTGTATTTGAGTGAAGCCAAAAAAACCACACTACTTTTGTGTATTTATACGCACACACTTACACAAAACTAGCGTAGTTTTATGTCAGTATCTTTGTTTATTTACCCTCACATAATCACTTTTATAGCCCGACCATTTTAAAAATGGCTTCATTTTTTTGTTAGGAATGATAAATCTACATACTTTATTTATCTGAGCTAGTAATAAATAATAGAAGGCAAACAGAATTAAATGCAAAGTTGTAGAACTACTGTAGTTCGACTAGTCATAAAGGTTCTACTACCACACCACCCATTTCTAACGTGACACGTCCTCAAGAGTGGCAACGTATCTGCATTTACCTTCAAGTGGAACCCCCTATTCAATCTGAAGTTCATAAGCGGGAATGACTGCATGCTCTTTTGAAACTTTAATCTTATAAAATAGAGTACCTTAAATTATTAACATGAACACTATAATTGAAAAATAGATCCTTAAAGTTTAATAGGAGATGAAAGTCTTAATCATCAGAAAGGCACCACGGTAGCCACTTATAAATCTTGCATGCTAGATCTAAACAGAAACTGAAAGGTCAGTAGCTTTTGATATTATCCATTACGCTTTGAAATCATAATCACGCGAGCAAATTACACATTGGTGGTAATAACTCAGACGAGATACTAAACGTATAGCCCCAAGTGATCGGTGTTAAGTACTTCCGTTGCAAGGTTTAGCTTTTACTGGCTATATCTATACCTATCTACCTATACCAATGAGAAACATGCCTATTTTGTATGGTGCAGATGTTAATGATGGTTTGTTCTTTGGTCACTTGAAGGCTTGAAGAGCGCGCATGTGCGTGGAGCGCGCGCTAATGCTTTTTTCCAAAAATAATTTCGCCTAAGATGCGCCTATGTTGCGCCTTAGATCTTCAGCTACCTTTCAGTGAAAGTCCCGTCAAAATTAGTCCAGCCATTTAAAAGATTACCTCAGCCAAACAGACCTAGACAGACAGACATTTTTTTAATTAATTGCATTTTTGTTATAGATATCGTGTATACTTACGTGCATTGAGTAAAAAAATGTTATTTCGAAATTACAAACAGACATTTCAATTTATTTATTTGTATAGATAAGAATACAGTAATATTACATTAGAATCCGCGCAATAAACTTGTATGCAGCCTTAAAAATGCTACTTTATTCACAATTCATATTAAAAGGTTTCAACCAATGTGTTAGATTGGATATCGGAAATCTTGATAAGCCCTTTTATATTGGCTTACTGATGTTCAGTTACGTTCGTTACTATTTTAAGTAACACAGAGTTATAACCATAAATAAAGGTTTGTTGGAAAAATAAAATAAAAATATTCGGGAGCCTGGAAGGGCATAAATTAACAAATTTTATTGGATCCATCCAAGACATCCTAATTGTGATCTTGATATCTACCAAAAGAAATATAGTTGAAGTGCTTGCATAACCAGAACTATCAACAGTCCATCAACAGACCAGTGAACTTCACTGATCACGGGATTTAGCGTAATTTGTTGCAAAATTTAGCCCATACACAAACGCAAGTTAACGTTTGTAATAAAAACAATAGTTAAAGATAGCGATATTGTTCTTAATTTAACACGTAAATGCTTTTATAAATGGCATATTTGACCCAATTAAATTAATAAAACAAGCAACCCGGTTACGCGGGTTTGAAATCGATTCCTCCGTTCCTATAGTTTATTCCTCAGTCGGATTATAGCCCCTACATTTTACGGGTTGTGTTTGCGAACCTGATCGCTTAGGGTTCCGTGTCTCTAATGAAATAATAGGAACATCATAAAGTGTTGTGTTTGTGTCAACGACAACCATTTCTAGATAGGAATACATTATTAGTGTAGGTAGCTATGAAAAGCTGAAATAACTAAAACGATGTGTCTATGTGACGTGTTTGTAATTTCCTTGTACTCTTTAGTTCACTAATTTCTATTAATTTATCTACTAAACTTATTTCACTGCACAAAATAAACACGAAAACTCTGCACAATAAGGGTAATGTATTACTTATATATTATAATTATATTTTTGAATAAGTAACATTACCTAATCCGTTTTTGCAATTTCTACTTTATAATAGTATTTTCAGAAATCATAACATTTTGTTAATATGAGTTTTACGGAACACACAAGGCCTTATTCAAATTCGCACATAACAGATTTGTATTGTATACCGAGCTACCTGGCGGAGGGTACAGGTGTTCGAATCCCGAGGCCGTCTTCCGTGCATGTGCGCAGTATGCATTGTGGAACATATCTGTATTTTTGTGTAACCGAGTCATCTTTTATACATACACGTAGACAAACAATTTGTCATCAATACTCATGTGTGTGTTATTACGTGTGAAATAATAGACATTTTTATTATTTTTATCTATTTTGGACAGATCATCGTTGTGAAAAATATTAAGACTTTCTATACTTAAATACTAACTCCTTGTTAAATGACAACTTATACAGTAGTTAAGTGCTTACACAATTTACACATACACTTATTCAAACTGGCACCTGAGTTAATGATTTTGATGTAACTTCAGCAGAGAATCGAACTCGAAACTGTACAGACAATATAGACAGTATATCATACAGTTAGAAGATCGTGAAGTTTAATTGATATTATGTTAACTATTAATGTTCAGTGGCTAGCACATTATGAACAAGAAAATACAATTTCAAACGGAACTGTACCTTTCCGATTCCGCCTACAGATGCATCACAATAATTACCTCTAACTTGACTTAGTTGGATAGCCTCGTATTCTAGGAAAGTTTGCTGTGTTTATGATAGAAAGATAACATTAATTACAACTCGCAATGAAAATCCCTGTGAGTTATTTAAGGACAATGATTAATGCAATTTCTAGTGATATGATTTATTATAATATGTAGATTGAATATCGAAGTAGGTATACCTAATCCTTTGCGTGACACATATCATATGAAGTAGTCAAGCCGCAGTCAGAAATAGCTGATCGATTGTTGTATGATATGAGTGAACTTCGAGTTACTGGATTTACAACACGCGAAAACTATAGTCAACTCTGATATTTGCAAAAAACTGATACTCTAACTAATGCCAATGTAAAGATATAGTTATGGCAAAAAATATTGCAACGAATATTCAAATGTTTCAATTAGGTACGAACAAATTTAAATTAAAAAAATCTTGAATATCTTTGCTGGATAAAAATAGGAAATTCTGGACATTTCTACTTAGACGCGCGTAGTTCGGGCTTCACGTAGAATAAACCTCACACGGTATGACCTTAATAATGGGCAATAAAGCCGGCATAATCAAAATCCATTAGGTACCAAAGTGCTCTTAAATTATCAAGCAAAACATTATAACAAAAACTAATAAAATAGCGAAACCACAGTTAAACTGGCATTGTTTAATTAATCATGAAACATCTAACTGTTTTAATTGTTAAAATGATTTTACATTCTCTCTTTTTATATATATTTCCACCCGATACGCGTAATAAACCCGGTTTTACGACAAACTCTTACAAATTACGAAATATTGAAAGTTCCCACACCACACCAACACTGTTGCTAAGTCATGTTTGATATAAAATAACAGTTATGTTCACGCGATTTTTAACAATCACAACATCTCAAACCGGTAACGTTAGATATGATTTTGACACGTACATAAGACCTAAAATTGAGTGCGCAAATACTGTACTAAGTAAATATTGACTTAACATAGTGACAGCTACACGCTGATTCACATACGGCAGCGTCTTGGATAACAATAGTTACACTGCAAGCGAGCAACTAGAAGCGAAGTACACGATATGTAAAAAAATCATCTGATCAATCTCATTACTGTCATTTTAAGAGAAGTTATCGCATCAAAGAATCAAAGAATCGCATATCGTCTTTGAAAAAATCTGTCCAAGATAGGACCTATTCCTATATCTCCAGGGTTCGAACTCCCTTGCACGAAGGTGCGTGCAATATTATTCAATATACATACATACCTATTTAAATTATTAGGTAGGTATGATTTAACAGCAAGGGAAACATCGGTAGGTCATCTACATATGCCTGAGTTATCTAAACAAGTTCTATAAAAGTTGCTGCGTGAACTTCAATTACCACTTGGTCAGCACGGTTGACTATGTCTTAAATTCCTTCTTTTGAAACAAGTCATGGTCCCAGTAGAATAACAGTAAGTTGACAATAATTGTCACATTAGTTGATAACATCGCCTTCTCGGCCGTGGTGAGACATTACGGTAAAACGTTATCTATTCAATGTTCCAAGACTTCAAAGCTTCACTTCAATCACGAAAACAATGGGAGAAAATCACCTGAGAGTTCAGTACCGCTAGGCGAGTGCGCTTGGCAACAATTATTCTCCAATGAGCCGTTTATCTTGCGCCTCTGCGTACCTGTACTATCTAAGTGGGTCTCACCTGAGTAAACTCGTTACTGTGTATAATTAATTATACATTTTCATATAAACAACATTGTTACTTTTATTTTTATTTTACCTATGTAATGAAATAGCAAACGATGCTTGCAATCGGTGTAGTGGTTAGTGGCCACAGCCGTGGACCCCTGTAACCAACCCCAGATAAGAATCCTACCAGAAGTCGGCTACGGATTCGTTGCTATTCCTGCGAACTAAGTTAGAACGCCTCGAATAAGTATGTCTTCCTTATCACACCCTTCAAACCAAAACACAGTTGGCATTAAGACTGCTAAAAGGCAGAAAACTGTATTATTACATTATTTTTGTAGACTCATACACTTTTACGCACGTAACGTCAGCATATCAAATTATATTGCGTCAGCAGTCACTGTTTGATGATACATAAGCAATGTGCCAATAAAACCAACAATATGTGTTTCGTCCAATCGTATAAAATGTAAAGCTAGAAAATTCGAATATTTATTACTCACAATTAACGTCATATCAAGTAGGTTTTAAAATAAGTGCTCATTATTTCTTGGCTGGCTTATACAGTATCAAATTAGTTATGACTAAAATAATGATTGTTAAAAAGTACCTAGATTTTCTATTGCGTCCTTGGCTTTTCTGCTTCTAAATTGTCTAAAAGTGTGAATGTAACTGGATACAAAAACGCATAATTGAATTCATTTTTGAAAAAGAAATATTTTCCGTAACAAACACCAATTGATGCATTATCTATATAAAACACCTTTAGTTATTCTGATTTTATAGTTTTGGTAAGGTGCTTAACTACACTTGGTTTTCCAAAATCGGTCAACTGCATGGTTGTTAGTGATTTAATTTCATAAAAAATACATATTCCAACACATCCCAGTCTAGGTTCATAAACCTAAACTAATACGAGTTGATTTACAATTCATTATATTTCTACGTCTGCCCTGGCAACAATTCAATTTTTTGTATGATTAATAACAAAACCATCATAATATAGGTACAACTTAGAACATAGCATTGATGGTTCATCTTTGTCTAGATCTCCTAAAAACACCTACATATTAAACGTAGACAAAAAATATCTCCGCAATTCATTTCTGGATAATGAATAATGGAAATAACAGTCATTAAACACAAGATAGCAGTTATACGCCCGTTCGGTACATTAAATTTTCCGCCATGACGAGATTTACCGTTAGCGATGCAAAATTAATTTCAACAACGCCATTCGAAAAGCAAATGATTCATTACATTGTAGGTCACAGTTTTTGTTCACTAGCAAGAGAACGTTGAAGGTTTAGTTTAATATTTTAGTTGCAACGATGACATTGGCTCAGATTTCAAACCGGCCGTTTTAAACCGTGTTTTGAACCGGCGTAGATGACGCAAATAACCTAGTAGGTATATCAACACGTCAGACTTTACTCAATGTATTGGGAAGTTTTAAAATAGAACACGATGCGTGCGGATGTTCGGGACTGATCCAGCAACGTTCAGATAAAGTTTATCGTCTATCGCTACAAATGTCTGTCAGTGTTCCAACAGAAAACGTAGCTGTGGTAAAGGACACTTGAACGAAGCTTTCCAACTTAAACCTCAGGAGTAACAACGCATCTGGGGCCGACCTTAGATAGAAGAATTATCTTCTCTGAGGGTTGAAAACAGACGTAAACACATTCGTTACTACATTTTTTTATTAAATTACTTATTTGTTAAATGAGATAAAATAACGAAACGAAAAATAGACGGAGCGTTACACAGATTTAAAGTATCGAATTTAGATGTCAATGTACCAAAAATTACTCATAATTTCCCAAAATTGAGTTATAACTTCAAAAAAGAAACCCCTAGTGTCGCGTCACGTGAAGCACGTTTCTTCGCTCGAGTTACAGGCGATAACGAAGGGTGTGGACGCAGGTTTGTGTGGGTGTGGCCAGCTGATCGCACGCACACAACCCTGCAGCTGTTTACATCGAGCGCCTATTGATTTTGGCCTCCGGGTCTCCGCTGAGATACGAACAGGTGTCCGAGCCCGAACCATCGATATTTCCGCTGAGATGAAAACATTTGTATCATCGTATTCTACGCATTTCGTTCTGAACTGTATACAAATAAGTAAAGAATTGATTCTACATTGTTAGGTTGAACTAGACAAGACAGAAAACACCTCAACATCAGTCACAAGAATTGTATTTTTTGTAGAGCGATACCGACCTTGATTCCGGAGCGTCCCTGTTGCTTCAGGAGTACGTTTTCTGGTTTCATGTCGCAGTGGATGATGCGGTTCTTGTTCAGGGCGTGGAGACACTGCAGCAGGCTGTGCGAGAACTTGCGGACCAGCTGCAGCGAGAACCCTTGGAACTTGTTCTTCTTTATAAGCTCGTAGAGATTGATCGAGAGTAGTTCGAACGTGATGCACGTGTGGTTCCTGAAGGTGAAGGAGTCGAACATGTGGATGACGTTCATCGTGTTGTCCTTGTCTTGCTCGCGGAGGTGCTCCAGTATGCGGATCTCCTCTTGCGCCTGGCGGTGGAACCGCTTCTCGTTGCGGACCATCTTGAGCGCGACGTTCTCGCGCTTCTTGTGGTCGTACGCCTTCACCACCTGCCCGAAACTCCCCTTGCCTATCACCTTCAGCACCTCGTAGCGGTACGCTATGTGGTCGTGCGGGATGTGGATGTACGAGCCCTGTTCGTTGTCGTACTCGCAATTGTTCGGGAAGCCGACCAAGCCGGGCCGCTTCTTCGCGTTGGCGCCTATGAAGTACACTTGGGGGTAACCGAATATCTCGCGGTGCTCGTACGGCGTGAGCTTGTTCATGTAGAGCTTCATGACCTGCTCGGGGCTGGCGGCGGCGGCCGGCGGACGCTTGTCGGGCGGCTGCGCGTTGTTGGCCGGCGGCGCGGGCGGGCCGGGCTCCAGCGGCGGCAGCGCCCCGTCCCGGAGCAACGCGCGCCCGAACGCGTGCGCGCTCCCTAGAGGCATGTCGCCGGTCATGGCCGAGCGGCCGCCGCCACCTCCGCGCACCTCGCTCGCCGTGGCCGAACCGACCCACGCTCCCTCGCACACACCACTGCACCTCACTGCACTTGCACTGTTAGACGGCGCCACCCTGGGGCACTGCACATTTCACATCGACCGGGAGGAGCGAGACCCACGCTTCCACTTATGCGGGCACATTCCGTCTCGATACGATACGGTGGAGCCGTCGCGGATAATACCGTGCGACGCGAACGTGAAACGCAAACAAAGACCCCCTTCCTTGCGGGTCGACCCGACGACAGAACCAGAGAGAAAATAGAAACTGGTCGCCAAAGTCATTGAACCGTTCGTCCGCGCACGGCTCACGAGTGCGAGTGGGACGCACTATACCGACTGCGTGTTGAAATTGGTCACCAGATGGCGTGAAAAGTGTTGCCATGTACATAATTTTTACGTGAGACCCAATTAAAAATATAAAGATATATTATGTAAAAGCTTATTTACAAACATCAAAAATATGGAATGCATTATCGAATTTCATTGATTTGATCAAAATCAAACATACATGTTCATAATATAAATCAAATATATGAATATTTTGACACTTAAATAAGGATCTTCTTTTCTTCATTAGGTAAGCAATCACATTGGTAACTAGATACACATACTTATATATATTTATTTTTCCTAAGAGTAGGCAGCACAGAAATATACTGAAGTTAAAATAATGTTTCTGTTACATATGAGATTTTTGTTGGTTAATGATTGAGTTATCGTCGTTGAAAACTAAACTATATCAATGTTACCTTAATAATTACTTTACATTAAGTCTTAAGACAACAATATAAAAAATCTTGACAACTGATATTTAAAAATAAATATTATGATTCGCTAAATAATGGAAAAAAATATTATTAATCAATGATCACTACTATAAAGCTAATTGAGAGAAAAGATATTATTAAATTTAAAAAAAGTTGAATTGCAAATTCTATTTTATTATTTTATCAACTTAAATTTCAAGAAACAAACATAAAAACCCACTTTTTATTCAAATACCTATGAATTAATTAATTGAAGGTGGCAGAATCTTTGTGGTCTGACTCCGGCGGCACCATTGCCACACCTATTTGTGCCTTCTAACGGCAGTGTTCTGCACTGCTGTGTTCTGGTCTGAAAGGTGTGGTTAGGGAGACATACTTATTCGAGATGTTCCAACTTAGTGCTCAGGGGCCGGTAGCAAAGCAACTAGCAATGCATTTGTGGCCAACCTCAAGTAAGATTTTGTTCTTATCTGTGGTTGATTACCATAGTCCATGGGAGGCAGTGACTACTTACCATCAAGTGGACTGCATGCTCATTTGTTACTCACATGTTATAAAAAAATTAAAGTAGGTCTTCATATTGTAATTTTTACTTAATTTGTGGTTTTGAACATTTGGGTCTTACGGCAGACTTTAGTCTATGGATTAATCGAAACGACCGCCATCTATCGAGAAAAGTCAGGCAAAGTACAGTGCATCTTCCATCCAATCTAGACGTCTTTTTTCACTCCGTTGTTTTCTGTCATTTATACAATCGTAACTATGTGGTAATTATATTTTTATTTCCGTGAAAAACATGTACAGAGACTATTGTGTAACGGACCAATATATGGAAAAGTTAGAAGATTAGATTGTGGTGATACAAATGTAAGTGAATCCCATCCTTTCGCACAATCGTTTATAGTGATTTCTTTTTTATGTCGTTTTTATTTCTTACGAGCCCGTGCATTTACTTTGTTCGATTGCGAAGAGTGGTTGATATAAAGGTAATTAGTTCGATATTTGTGTAGAATACGTGAACAAATTTGATCTTTCGTTGCTATCGGCTACCGGAGTGGAACTTGCTTACTGAATATTCTATTGTTTCCATTCGGACCGTAATAATATCAATGAATACGTGATAACATCCTACAACAGTGCATATCGTAACAAGTACGTGAACTTTCAAGGTAATGTTGTTCTAATATGGCATTGTATATTATCGTAATAGACACATATTATGTACTTCATACACTGTCGATACCATACAATAACTATCTATAGGAGCTGCATGTTTGGATTGTGGCCAATGCACCAATGTTATACATAATAGAAATATCTTGCTCATATGTAAGAAACGAGAGAATTTATTAGACAACATAGTAATGGCTTCATAAGAACTGTATTCAATATATTGATTAGGTGAAGTTACTTTTTTCTCCTTTGTTTATTATTATACGACTGAGTCATTTGAACCATGCACAGTTTATCCTGCTATAGTACCTCCTATACTTTTGATTACTCATCACGATACAATTCAAATAAGATTCCTTATAACCATAGTAGAAATTTAACAGTAAGACATACTCCGTAGATTATATCAGACATTGTTAATTCAACATATGACGAGTCTTACCTAAAGTATATTGGGTTTACTTTGCTGCCCCTGCGATTATTGTTTTCATTTCACTACGACACCTTTCCACCACCTGTATCTACCTATGACACCTTTGAACATTACAATATATCACATCTATATTGAAATTTAATTAAATGAAATCTGCATGTGTGCATCTTATGCTTCTAAAACATTTTCCACACTCGTAGCCCCACAGCAGGGTTTTCTCCTGTGTCGTGGGTGCCATGGACACAGATATACACGAATACACAAACACCCAGACCCAGAAGAGAAATCTAAATTCATCATTTAGATGTCTGTCTGGCCGGGAATTGAACCCGTAACCCATTGCGCATCAGACCGGTATGGTAAACATTCTGCCACGCGGGTTGCTTTTCCATCTTTGAGTATTGATATGCCACTGCTGCTTGCCCTACAGAGGTTGTGAGACCTGATTTAGGTCAATATCAGTTTTAATAGTAATTTTTGCTCAGAAGCGACATAGCCAAGGATTAATTTGGACTGATCTTAGTACTAACTGTACATGGACTAAATCTTATCTACCAATCTTAACATTATAGTGTGATTGACTATGGCTTAAACTTATCTCGTTCTTATGGGAAGATGCCTTATAGGATATTCATTAAAAGGATATTAATATGTAGGGTCATAAGGTTAAATTAAATAGTTCTATAGGT
>DWPV01004699.1:0-13281 GCA_018251915.1 Urbanus proteus proteus
CTTATGTGTTTATGTTTGTACCTATACAAATAAATAAAATTGAAGTGTATGTTTGTGATTTCAAAATAACAGTTTTTACTCAATGCATATGAAAGTATACTCGATACCTATAACGTAAAGGCAATTTACATTTTTTTGTCTGTCTGTTTGACTTAGCTGTTCTGAAACCGCGGGGATCAGCTAATAAAATCATCCCCGTGATAAAATTACAGTTCTACATGAGGGCAACGACATGAGTATCCCTTACACCCTCCCACCCCCTTCAAACACCCACAGAACACAGCGTCGCTTAACACTGCTGTCATAAGACAGAAGTAGTTTGACGGTGATGTTACCAGAGTCGAACCACAATAAGTTATATAATTAAAAAAATAATAATAATAAATGAGTCGACTATTTGATGCTTTAATCCATGCATCTACCTCCACTAATGAGAGTTCCTGCCAAGAGTCGTCGAGAGAGTTGATGTTACACAAGATGACGCTTCTGGCCATCTACTTGAATCTACGATATCCATGAGTTGTGGACGTGGTGCTATTTAAGACTCCACGCAAGGTCGACATTCAAAGCTGACATCACACGGCACAGAGATATATGAACATAACTATTTGATACCCGCGGTTTCACACACGTTAAAAAGTAAAAAGGAATTCATTTCAAAAAATTGGTAACACCCCACACTCCCGCGACGGCGGCTAATGCCTAAAGTAATGCTTAAAGTAGCCTATATGTTATACCAGATCATAATATATCTCTGTACCAAACATACATATCTGTAAGTGAAGCTAGCACTAAAAAATCTCAAACGTAGTTTGGCCAAATGTACTTACATGAATCGCGTGTTATACTGTAAATAGACTGAACGTTTCAGTTAAAATTGTAATTATAGTCACAATAAAATGTTCATAAATAACCGGTCAGGTGACGTCAGCACCAGTAATTGCTAGTCTAGGCAACAATGTCTGTTCTATTGAAACTGCCCGCAGTTTTAATGTAATTGTTTTATTATTTAATTACAGCACCGTGCATTATGCCGTTTTTGGCTACTGCTAATTGGGGAGGTTGCATTGTTATAATTATTATATATCAAAAAAAATATTGTTGTTTGAGCTTCGTATTTCTCATTATTATGATATTATGAGCTACTGTCTCGCGACTGGCCAAGAGTATTTAATCCTAAAGGTGTTTTCATTGAAAACCCATAGTTACTGTTTTCTTTGGATACGTAGATTTCTAATATTTTTAAAGAAATATGGGGAACTACCAAACTTGTAGATGTTATGCTTGTAGAAGTTATTTTACTCAGCGGCACCGTCGAAACAAGTTAAGTGATAATTATGATCTAATATAAAAAAAACACAATTATTCACATGGAATCCCAAACTGGGTCTCTAGAGTGGTCTTTATTGGAAACATAAATATTAAATTAATATTTTAACTGTTTGTTTCTCACCTTGTATCGAGTCCACGAAGATTTTAACCCCCGAGGCAAAAAGAGGGATGTTATAAGATTTACGTGTATATCTGTGTATGTGTGTATCTGTCTGTTGGGTCGTGGAGCCAAAACGAATAAACCGATTTGGAGGTGGTTTTTTATTTGAAAGAGTCACGAATCGAGAGAGTCATTAGCTAAATTTAAAGAAAATCTGACCAGACCAATTTAGCGGTCCCCCAAGACGACGACGTTTAGATCAAAATATTATTATTATTGTGAAAATTTAATTGTCCAAAATGTTTCATTTCTTTTTATTTTATACACATTTATTGGTCGAGGGTTTTTAAATTATTAAATAAATTTTATTCGAGATAATTTCGCAAAGGTAAAACCTATATAGAGGTCACTTTAACGTGACTAAAAAGTGACCTGCTAGTCACTTTTTATCTTAATATATTCTAGTCTGTGAAAAACGAAAGGCATGCACGAAAATAAACAAAGTCAGTCACGCGCAAAACTTTTAACATAATATTTGCCAGAATTCACTGCCCGCATAACAAAATAATGTTTTATTTCACGAAATGATATTTTAAAACAACCTTCGCGTGACATTTATTTGCGTTACAATATTTATATTTAGCTGCATTAATTATAATTTCATTTCATTGGCCGGCTCGTCGGATTTAATTATGGAAAAACATTACCGCTACGTATTATTTTAATGTTAAACTCGGTTGCGTTTATCGGTTTATAGACATACCTAAAGTGAAGCATAGGATGGAAATGAAAAGTTTAATAAGGCAATGTAAGGGAGTCCTACTTATTCGAGGTGCTCCGACTTAACTCAGGGGTAGCGGCATATCTGTGAACAACCTCTGGTAAGACTGTTGTTTGTCTGATTGATTACAATTTCCATCGGGTGACCGCTAGTGAAAAAAATTCATACCCGTCCGTGGTTCGGAAGGCACGTTAAGCTGTCGGTCCCGGTTGTTTTCATTGGATAGCAGTCATTAAACCCTATCAGAGGCCTAATGGACAGTTTGAAAACTTACGATACGGGTGGACCTGTGTGTGGACTAACTAAGTGGACTAACCTGTATCCCCTCTACCAACACGCATTGGAGCAGCGCGGTGAAGTACGCTCCAAGCCTCTCACAGTTGTGGGAGAAGACTCGCAGTCCGCATGCGAGAAAGCAAGCAGTAGGATATAAAAAATGCTGCAACAGCCACTGCGGTCCCGAACACCAGCCAGGGCGGTAATCATTGGCAAATTGGCATAAAGGGATATACATCAGAGGATCTTAAAAGCCTGATGGATTTATCTAAATCGTTACAAACTGTAAGAAAAACAGCGTCCAGAATTAGGGTTTGCAGCTATATAAATTAAGTTTACTGTAATAAGCTGTTGTTTAGTGCCTATTGCTCGCCTGAACTGCATAAGCCATTTACTGCCAACGTACAGCGGTATTTAGTGTCCAACGCCCCAAATAGAGCGTCCAATGCGTTTTGAGTAACGATGCGTTTGATAATCGCACGATTAATGACTTCCGTGACTGTGGAGTGATGTTGTTTCCGTGATATTGCATTTGAGATTACATTACATGTATGATCGAGCTTAACAACGCTTTATATTGGGAAACTATTCCTCACGAAATAGTTTAACGCATTTGTATAATCTGTGCGCTATTTTAACGCAGTGTTACTTCTCAACGTATTTTATCAACAACATTGTTAATTCATGTTGTATAATAAAATGATGAATACACAAAGATATAAGAATACACGAATATAAAGAACTCAGACCCAAAACAGAAATCTTTCTGAAATTATTATTCATCATATATGTCTGGCCAAGAATCGAACCCGGAACCTGTTTGCTCCGCCACGCTGTTAGTCGAAATATGTAGAAGTATCTATTTGACCTAAGTAGTAGATGTTTACGACACAAACTTTGGAACGTTCAGTATCCATTAAATAAAAGATTCGTGCATAATAGTTCCACTAACGGTTACAGGCAAATGGCTTCTGACAGTCGAATAGCTATTCAAAACTCAATTTGCTTGAACTCATAAGCGAGAACATCAAACAACATAACAGCTATTCATCTAATATTACGAATAGTTCACGTATCTATGTCTATCCATACTCACTTATGTATTTATGTCTAAGTAAGGGTTTATCGCTGTCTCCTTCATAAATAAATTACATGTATACTCACCTCGTTATATACTATAATTTAAAAGGTGGATGACCTCTTCGTAAATAGTGGTAGATGTCTTAGCAAAAAGTTGTAGATCTCTTTATAAAGAGGTGGTAGAGCCTTTTGTGGTTTGACTCTGGCGGCACCACCACTACACCTATTTCTGTCTTATAACGGCAGTGTTCAGCACTGCTGTGTTCTGAAGGTTGTGGTAAGGGAGACATTATCCAAGGCGTTCTCTTGATAGACCGCGCACATTATTGATTTCAAGGCAAAATTTGTTCAATATGAATTAAAGTATGAATTTTTGTACAAAGAATTCAGTTATCATTATAATTATCGCGTAATCTATAAAAAAAGAGTGTCATATCGTTGAAGTCCGCGTGAATAGACACTTAATACACTTAAAGCACTTATTTTTTGTATCTTTATTGTTATCCTCGTTTCTATTTCATATTCCATTACGTTTGTAATGACTACTTATTTATCATAAACACTTACGTAAACACTTAATCATAATAACAAATGGTGCTCCGACCGGAAGTGAGCGAAGACGGATTACGTATAAAACAGGAAGTACTGTTTCATATTTTTTACACTCTGTATAACGGTCGCATGAAATACTTTTGAAAAAATTCTCGACTGAAATCTTTTTACGTTTTCATTTATAAATAATTTGAAAAAAAAATGAATGTATTTTGGCCTACCACCGGGTATACCACCGGGTGGTAAGTAAACTTATAACTGATGACGTCATGGATGGATCATAGTACCATCTACATATATCCAGTACATATAGGTACATACTACATAACTGCCTATGGACTGAGTTTGCACTCTACTCGAATTGTCTCTGACTTATACCTTCAATAAAGACAGCAGTAGACTGCTATTATAAGTAGAAATAAAACTAAAGCCAAAATAATTCTGATACTTTTAATCCTCTGCTACTATTTTTACAAAAATACATCGTACTGCAAACTTCCAAGACTCAAACTCATTTCAGAGTCACTCATTTCTTTAACTCACATAATCTGCAACAAAAACACGTTTGTTGTTACTTAAAAGCGAACTATAATCGTTTTTGTTGAGATAATCTCATTGTATTAATGAAAACCGAGGGCTTGCATCATGCGGCTCACGTTATGACCTTATGGCTTGTTTTGTGTATTGTGGTACTTACTTGTATATAAGGCGTTTCCACTTAGTTCTCAGAGGTAACGAGGCATGTGTAGTATGTGAACCCAACCTAAGGTAAGACTCTGATCCTATCTGGGGTTGATTACAAATGGCCATGGACGGCAGTGGCCTTTACCTTTAGGTGGACTGCATGCTCGTTTGCTACTGTAATGTTATGCAATGATGAGAATAATGCAAGCATGATGATACCAGTGACCCCAGCCATCCTTGATCGCTTATATATACAATGTTCGCTATATATATTATATGTTTATAGGTTTAAAGGTAGGTAGGTAGGTTTGTAATTTTTCTTACAAATCCTAGGCCTAGTCCTTCCACTAGGAAGTACTAACACAACCTAGAACACAGCAGCATTAACAAATATTGTAAGGCAGAGTACTGTATAGTTCTAAAATTTCTAAGACTATAACAACTATAACACGTAAATATCCGAATTTTCTGTAAGGTTATTCAACCTTATGACCTTATCGATCACTGTGCCGGTAAAGGATCAGTCTCTGAGCCATCATATCTTCCACGTCTATAACTTTGTTATTCTTTAACTACTTGCGTCGCCACTAGCGATAGTTGCGATCAAATATCACTTGATTGACCTTACCTTATAACTGCAGAACTGTTTAGGTCGAATACAAATTTTCAGCGGTAGACGTTTTAAAAGATTGATAAATTATGGAAATCTTTAGTAGTATGAGAAAAAAATTAAACTAACAAAATAAAATGGAAATACTACAAATCGTTTTAACACATCTTTTGAACTTTTTTGATTCGAGTGAAGTATTATAACAAAACTTTATTATTTCCTTAGCTTACCACGTTGCAGTGAAAAAACTCCCTAAGTTTCTTAGCAACTTTCAATCTACTGTACACCGAACGCGTGATTGAAATAGGTATATCAATCATCAAACTTTCCTCCGGAAGTTTATTGCTTTCGGAGAATTGGTGTTTTTATGAGTTCTCAAAAGAGATTTTCCGATTTCCCCGCTTCGTATTTTTATATTTCACCCGAAATAACTTAGATTGGAGGTGGTTGGACTGTGATTTTTTGATGAACCCATTTTGCTTTATTGCACTTGGACTAGGTTCGGGTAATGGACCATTTTACGGTACCTTTGGCTCCCATTTTGCTTTTAATAGCCGTATTACACTTTATTATTTATGATCTCATTTTTTCAGCTCAAATGCGCTATAAAATAGCATCTAAATCTTGCTGTAACTAACTGAACTATAGGCACTATTGTTGACGATACACTTTTACTGCAATGCATGTTATTTGCAACACTGCAATCTAGCTCGCTACATCTAACGCCGTGTGGTTACACCTATTATTGGAGTATCACCAGGCTACACAAGGATTGAGGCAAGTATTTCAGTACCTACATCGCACGTTATAGCCGGTGATACGTTGGCTATAAATATACAGCTAGAAATGGCCACAAAACTAACTTGCTTAGTTTTATTTTATTTTATAGCCTCTAGGGTTAAGCCTCTATGACTGGTAGATTGCTGGTTTTAATCCCCGTTTATAGATAGAAAGCGTTTATATAATAACGCATATGTGTTAATTTGTGTGGCTTCCACCGCGCTTTATACGTCATTGATGCATTTTCACGCAGCAAGGTTTAACGTAAATCAATACAATATTTTCAAAATAAATACAAAGAAGCATTTAAGCATAATTATTGGATGTTTCGGTATCGTAGATATAAATATACATAAGTAGCGGTTACTTTAAGCTAAAGCGTATAATATCCTTACTTATATAGGTAGAAATTAATGATTGTCAGATCAACAACTCATTTCTTTTCTTTAGTTGAAAACAGACCTTACTTAGATTAGTCGTAGGACGTTATTAGTTTTTACCTGACTGTGTCAGAAAGAGTGTATGCATATATGTATATTTATATTTATGTTCATTTCTTTAGCACGCACTACAGCCCAAACAGCTTAACGGATTTTAACATACGAGTTGTCGTTGAATTCGTCTCAATTGTTGTAGCGAAATAGGTTGTATAGTTTTTTTTTTTTATATAGTGCCTAAAAACTGAAAAGATTGGTTTTAAGTAGTCGGGTTTTTTGTTTTCGATAATATTACGATAATATTACTAGTTAATTATTCTATCAAGCTGGCGAAGATTGATGTGCTCGATAAATTACTATGAAATAACTTTCATCCCCAATTGACATAAGAACTCCGATAAAGATATCATTTCATATTTATCGGCACTCGATAATAAAAACAAACATCAAATCCGCATCTCGATCCAATAACCCTATAATCAATTTCATGGGCTCCATCAAACCAGACGTTCTTTAAAACCTCAGCGCATTGTTATGAACACATTAAAACAGCCATAAATTGAAACTTTTAACACGTTTTTCAACTCAAATAAAACATGACACGAGGTCGTAAAATCGGGCGCTGATGCGTTTTACAACAACGACACGATTATTGATCGTGACCTACTTGTAAGTAACTGTATTGATAGTTGGTTAGGCGCTGGCGTTAGCATCACGTTGTGTGCCAGATTATGTGGCATGTTGGACGTGATATTGTTATTTTGTTTTTATTGTTAGTATTTATTATCGGGTTATAACCTATTGGACGTGTGCTTCTTGAATTATAGAATTAAAGTAACAACTTAATCTACAGTTCTTTTGACAACGAAAAGACGTGGGTCCGTTCGTTGGATATTTATGTAGATATAATGAAGTCTTAAAAGATTTGAAAGAGAAAAGTAGAATGAGAACTTCTTGCACTTGGCTACAAATTAAGACTAGCAAAGCCTTGACGACTAAGTTGAATCCTGTTATGAGAAATTGTATATAGCTTTTTCTGTCTGACTGTTATCACGCAACAAATAAGAGACAGGTCTATCAATTGTTAAAGTAGTATTGGTTTAAGGATCATTACTTTACTACACACCTTACTACAAAAGTTGTGAGTCATTTTTATTCGAGTTCAGGTTTTCAAGTATATCAATACTCTCATTCAAACCACGAGATAATCTGCATAATAACATATACTAGGGTGAATCATATATATTTAATACATAGGTATATATTATTTTGACTCAAGAATTCTGGTGTCGTAGTCGTGAGATCTAAATGGCCACGTCCACAAGATTTGGGGTCAAGTTATTATGGCCGGCAAACTGCAGCGTCAGCCTGTAACACCCAGCTAGTGGATTATAAAGAAAACTGTTTTCGTGCGATGTTCCCGTTTTTGATATCTTGAAGATACTAAAACGTAGAAATAATAAAGTTGAAACAGCAGTTATTCGGGATAACAGGTTTTATTTTCGGAGAAATATCTTTTGAGAAAGACAGTTTTGGAATTGTATGCTATAAGCTTAGCTTAATAGCTTTGAATTTACTAAAGTAACGCAAAATCGATTATAAGGATTTGTTAACTAAAATAAAAAAAAATGATTAAGTAAATTTAAAGCTGAAATGTAGCTAGGTAATTAATTATATTGAAAATACGGAAGTTATCGAGGGTACATATTACATAGAGTTATTTATTAACCATAAACATCAATAATCACATAAAACAATAAACTATGTCTATACAAAATCTATTACAGTTCAAAATTAAATTAGAAAATGTTGACAGTAATGTAATAATGGCGGACATTAGCAACAACTATTGTTAAAGTGTTTCACGACAAAAGCTACTAACACATCAGAATAGGGGGCGCCACAGTACTATGGTTATATTCATAAGTAAGGTTACGGTTTAAGAACATTCAAAAATATTTTTTGTACAGATTCCACTTTGGATACAATATTTTTGATTTGATCTGATCTAAAACGGTCTGATAAAATAAATTACTCTCTTACATTTTGACATTTAACCAACTACTAACAGCCAATTTTATATTCATCACCAATAAATTTTACTCAACCTATTTTATTTTATAAAAATATTTTAGCGTTGAGTACCTAAATCATGTCAGAATAAATCCACAAACAAAATATATTAAATCCTAATTCAATTTGCTCTCTTGTCACTTCGAGAAATAAAATCCAATTTGGTCCAATAAAAATGGTAGGTACTGTAAAACGCTGATCAAATTGTACGAAATCATTTACACGAATCTTTTTTATAACAAATCGAAAAAATTCGTCACGTCGTACAGTAATATGTTATATTAATGTAAATGTACATATGTTTTGGAAACTGACATACCAAATACGTTTTATATGAGTATGAAGAAAAGCTTGTGTTTCGCCTGATAGTAGGTAGTGGAACTTTACTAATAATAACAAGGGATTTTACACTCCACCCCTCATACTGAATTGTGCTGAACACTGATACAATGTAGATACAAATGTGGTGAAAATTCGGTCTCAAACACACCATGAAGGGTATCATTCAAGACGATCCAGTCTGTTTAAATTAATATAAAATTACAAGTAATTGACAGTATTGTTAGGAATGGTAAGGGATTTCCAAGAAGAACTTCTCTCAAGACGAGATAAATAATAAGAAAGACTCATCATACAATGTATCAATATGAAGCAGAACATAAACTATGTTATATTCCCCGGAGCCATAAAGTCTCAACTTCATACACGGCGCCCGCATTCCCGCGACGTCTGCTCGATTCTAGTCAATGCTTGACAAATGACATTCGACGCCGCTATTTTAAAATGGCATGAAAAGAGTAGATTTCTACAGATTTTGACGTGCACTGAATCGTTTCAAATCTATTTTTTATTTACTCAGCGAACATTTTACATTTCTGTCGTAAAGAAGTTG
The DNA here is from genome assembly GCA_018251915.1 of Urbanus proteus proteus. Lineage (NCBI taxonomy): Eukaryota > Metazoa > Arthropoda > Insecta > Lepidoptera > Hesperiidae > Urbanus > Urbanus proteus. Next base: position 9,598 of record DWPV01004699.1, read on the forward strand.
TGGTAGGGAATACTCACAATGGAGTGGTGTCGGTGTATTTAAAGTACTTTGTATGTATATGAGAGGTGAAGGAATAGCTTTGTAGGTGACAAAACTCTGCCGTACCATGTCACTGTTAGATTCTAACCGAACTTGAAGACTAACAACTACTAAGTGTGTCTGCTGATGTTCTGGTTGACAAGATCTATCAGCCCATTCAGGTGCACTGTCCGACATAGGTTTTTATAAAATATGGGGTTTGTTGTGGTCATCGTAACTACTTAGACGTGTTTTGGTAACCTCAATAGATGAAAAATAAAGTAGAGCACTGCTGTCTATATACAACGAGAATGGGAACGATAGTCACACCAAAATAATGGTGTCGTTTGTAGAATGCCTGAAGCACCATCCGTATGTGTCCAATAAGAAACTTAATAAGATACCCGTTTAACTATCAATTTAATTACATATAATTCTCGGCATACATGTTAAGCGAAGCGAGGACCTGAACAGTGCCAAGTGACGCAGTAAACATCAGTGTCTTGGCTACTTGGCAACGGGACTGCTTCGGATATCTCGGTTAATTAAAACAGGAGGTTTTTAGGTTAAGTCTGTTAATCTTGGGGATCAATTTGTACACACTATTCCTAATTATGGTACTGAAACTTGGATTCGAAACAAGTGAAATAAAAAAATATACTGACAGTTTTTACAAGCAAGTTCACCATAAATTGATGATGATGTGTGAATCTTGAAGGTACATCATTGATTACATGGAAAGATGGTACTGCCTTTGTATCACTCTCAATATTCGTGAGAAGAGGGGTGAAGAGCTATTTCTACCATTCAACTTCCCCATTTAACGCTATAAATATAATGGCCGGCAAAATACGGGAAGAGAAGTAAGTAAAGCATAAATGAAACGTTATGATATTCATGCTATTGTATTGTTGAGGTCACAATCACAAAAGCCGCTTTTGTGAAAATCATTACAGACGGCCATACAAATTTAAAAGGAGGTACATATTTAAAAATCCGTATTTTCCGTTTGTAGAATCAACATCTTAATCTTACGTAACGAACCACATAGCCCGACGTCTTATAAATCCCAGTTAAAAGAAATTTGCTTTTAAAAGAACCATTTAAAGAAGCTTCCTCGCTAAGCTGTTATCCTGGTATTTCGCTTTACAGCACTTTTGATGTTTTGGTGCAAACTTCGTGCACGCTGTTCTGGCTTTTATTATATTACAGCAGAGGTCGTTTTGGTACGAAGGGGTAAAGTTTGTCGTGCTACATATTCGGAAGCCAGTTTCTGTGTTATCAACAGTTGTAAAACTGCTAAACTTGCTGCACGTAAAAGTAAAGATGTCGCAACTCGCAACATGAAAACAGGGCGATGTTTTCAGATCGTACTTAGGATTGCCACAAGAAATTTATTTATTTTTATGTAAAAAGGATGTATCAATATAATATGAAATATTAATTTACCACTTGTATAATAAAATTATAAGAAATAAGTGCTATTGTCACTTGTATATACGTAAAATATCTCTGCGTAAGATAAGAAAGCTGCTGAAATTATATCAACTGCATATAACATTTGAGATTATCTAATTAAAACTAGTTTAGTTTACAGACTAAAAAAGCCATTGAAGCAGAATATCGAATACAGAATAAATTAATAGAATGACAAATGAATTTAATGACAAACGATGTAGACCGTTCAGGGCAGTTGAGTTTCAAGATTAATGGGGACAGGGCCCTTGGAAATAAATGATTGGATGAAGGCTAGATAAAATCTAAACAACTTTAAACAAAGACGGTAGTATAAAAGTGTAATGGATAGAAGCGGAAGGAACTTTGCGTCCAACGCGTTCACCAACGATATTTATAACACGAATAAAACAGACACGCAATTTGTATGGCAACCTTTATCAAGTATGGGAAATTTGGAAAACCTTAATATTAATTAATGATTATTATTTTTTTCAATAAATTTTAAGTACTGATACTAAATTAGCAAAAAATGAAATTTCTAATTTTCTAGAAAAAAAAAATCGGTTTGGCTTAATTATTATGTTATTTATTATATAAGTTAGTGTTTTCTTCCTGTTATTCTGATAATGTAAAATGCTTATAAATAAATTCACAAAGGGGAATTGTTCAGGCCAAGAAGTGTTCAATAGTTTAAGCATGTTTAAGATTTCTTACAATGCTCTTAACATTTCTCAATATTCTACAAATGTATAGCAATATACTGTATAGAAACTTGCAATAAGTATTCATTTTGAAAAATATATAAACGTAACTCAGATAAATAAAGTAGGTAGATCTATCGTTCCTAACAAAAAAATGAAGCCATTTTTAAAATGGTCGAACTATAAAAGTAATTATGTGAGGGTAAATTAACAAAGGAACTGACAAGAAACCACGCTAGTTTTATGTCAATGTGTGCGTATAAATAGATGAAAGTAACATAGGTTTTTTCGGCTTCACTCAAATACAAGGCGGTGAGTAATCTACCTACTTTATTTATCTGAGAAACGTAATGAAGTTATTGCCAATAAACGTAGCAATAACCCAAATTAAAAGTTCTATTTGAAGGCTTGTTTTCGTGTACGGTTGAAACGAGATCCATTCAGCAAATTAATAACGACTATTGTTTTCAGTTCGAAGCGCTTACAACTTTTATATGCCTTTTTTTCGGGTACATTAGGGCGCTTGTAACTACGCGTGTATTACATACATATTTGACGACCCACGTGGCGGAACGGTTACCATACTGGTTTGACGCGCAATGGGGCCCGGGTTCGATTCCCGGCCAGACAGACATCTAAATGATGAATTTAGATTTCTGTTCCGGGTCTGGGTGTTTGTGTATGCGTGTATGTGTGTGTCCATGGCACCCACGACACAGGATAAAATCCTACTGTGAGGCTATGAGTGTAGAAAGCGTTTATTTTATTTTTAAAATATTATTATTATTATTACATTACGTGACCCTCAACAGGTATTCTAGTAGTATTATGTACTTAGTATAGTTATGAGGGAAATTGGTGTGCCAGTTCCTTCGGGATACATTTACGAAGTATTCTACCACATTTCATTAACCTTATTTTAATATGTGAATGACGAATAAAATTAAACACCTTAAATTAATTTGATAATCTTAATGAACTTCCTGAAACGTTTATTTTATTCCATAACTGTATTCATGGAATAAAATAAACGTTTATATAGATAAACTTGAAGATATATACTTTAACAGTAAAGTATTAATCTTAAATCCTAAATGGTAAAAGTTAAATAGAAATTGAACACTTTTGACGAAACTAATTCTATGACTATTCAATAGTTCCAATTAAATAGCATCAAACACCAATTAAATTCTCAACAAGCAAACGGTTCTTTGGGAGATAAATAAATAATGACTCTCATTGTTTCCTCTGTTCGAAACGCTTGTGTTAATTAGCTAAACAATGTTACCAATTAGATGCGTTCTTGTTGCGGTCTTATTTAGGCTGCTGCAAACTATGCGTGCGAATTTTGAAGAATTTTGAAGAATCGAAGGTGATAAAACTCTATTTGGTTCGACTCCGGCGGTACCATCGCCATACCTATTTCTGCCTTTTAACAGCAGTGTTAAGCACTGCTGTTTTCTGGTCTGAAGGGTGTGGTTAGGGAGATATACTTATCAGAGACGTT
>DWPV01004700.1:0-13280 GCA_018251915.1 Urbanus proteus proteus
CATCAGTTTTTCTGTAGTATATTTAGTATCAGCATTGCACCCGTGCGAAGCCGGGGCGGGTCGCTAGTATAATATAAACAGTTGACATAAGCATTTTCTAGCAACATAGATATTGTCTCACCTTTAACTAGAGCAAGGGCCTTAAATCGACGAGCCGCGTGTCAGAGCGATCACCATATCGGTCAGATACCGTTTCGTGTTCGCTTCGGTTTCGGATTCGTTCAATCACTCAATGGCCAATGTTAGATCTTAATGATGAACTAACTTACAGTATTAATTTTATTATAAATCTTAGTTTAGATGAAAATAGAATATTTTAATCCGACTCATGCTACAGAAAAAATCACATACGGAAATATATTGAACATGCTGATGGTATGAATTTGTTGGGTGAAGGGTAAGAATTCTCCCATAATATCACTCTAAATTTAAGTACCTTCTAGCAAAGATAATATCTAAATATCACATATAAAACTACGACTAGAAAAATGTGCTCACAAAAAGACAAGTAAAAAAATTAGTATCTGTACGCTGTAAGTATACTTTTTATAGACCCATATAAATTATGGGATTATATTTTTGTGAGTTTTTTTAAAGATTATACCTATCAATTGGTTATATTGTCAGCGTACTCTATACAATTCTAAACAAACCTACTAAGTACCTATATAATTCCATAAATTCGGCCGCTCAACAATTACTTACAATACTGGCAATAAAAACATAATGATATATTACGAGTATTCTCGTTTGATACAGATATCTATCATCTATTTATCTCTACATTATTCCGCCTTTTCAAATGCTTGCTTTACAAAAAAATAGTACTTTAATCACTCGATCTCAGTGTTTTTATTCATGGTATTGTAACAATATAATATTTATAATTGAAGTGTAGGAAGTATGTAGGTATACAGCATAATCTTGTCCGTATTTTTGTATTAAATGATTATTAGAATAGTTAAACCAATTTAGGGGAACTCTTACGCAACTATCGAAAACCTTACTGAGAGAAATATAGAAGTTAAAGTTTCGATTTATTTTACAACACATATTAAAGTAATAAACGAGTATTATTTCCACCTGATGTTACTCACTACCGTAGTTGCGACTCCTATAGACAATATTGGTTGCCTTATTTTATAAATTAGGAATTAGGAATCCACACCCTTCTACCGAAACGAAAGAATATCTTTACTCTATATTCCTAGAATATTACTTTGCCTCTGTTCGAAACAAACCGAGTAGACGGTAGTAAATATAAATATTTCGCAAAATTAACACAAAAAAGACAACAGAAAGGAGAGACTACAAAAACCCGTTCAATATAATCGCTGATGAAAATGTGCATGCAAAGTGCAGATCCCCAGCTGTTAGCGGCGCGTGCGCACTCGACACCCTCGCCTCATATCCGCTCCGACACACGACCCGTTGCAATCTATGCAGTACACAATCGTATAAGTCGTAATTGAAACGTTCGCATTATACTGCCTTACAGTTTTTGCAACGTATACAGGTCAATGACCTTTGTTATGAATATTGTTTATTTTCCTCTAGAATTTTCAATGCGTTGATTGAGTTGTCAGAAATGACAAATTAACTAAATTTGATTGCATTCAACATATTCTGTATATCAAAGCTCTTCATAGTTCGTTAGTGCTAGTCACGTTTTTGTTGTGGTTATGTTTCATTTTATTATTAGTAAAACAACTAAATATTCAATGAATATATATGAATTCAGTACATTGGTATACTCAGTACCTCTATATTTAAAATTTCGTAACCATGTGGTAGATACGGAACCCTAATAATTTCATTCTGCCTTTCTGTTTGTGTATGCTACATTATTTAGAGTGAAAATACTGTAAAATAAGGGCGACACTTCATTCATATATCTCATGGACAAAAGAAAAGAAGACACAAGTCTGTTGTATATCTTTACACTGATCTTCTGAGATGATGTCAAGGTTTCTCAATGAGTTTTTATTCGTTATAATTTATTTTACTTGCAAAAAGTTATGTTCTCTTTACTTTAACATTTCGGTGATGGGGTTTAAATGAATATTTAAATTATAGGATACTACTAGTAAGAAAATGCTAAAACATAAATAATGTAAAGTGCTTTTAAAAGTGAGATATTCCAAGTTTACTAAGGATATTTGTAAGGACGAAATGTAATTTTGAGAAGGTATGGCATATTCTCCGTTAATAAATGCTATTTCAAGTTAAGTAACCACATTTATCACTTTGTATTACACGATGTCTTGGAGAAATGCAATCGGTCTACAAGCACTAAGCAAGATTTTGATTACCATCAACCATAAATCCATTTATTGTATTATATGAAAATAGCGTAATAAAAATAACATGCGATTTACGTCGAACAGTTACAAAAAAGAACGATCAAGTAGGTGTGTAGGTAATATCTCGTAGTGACAATTGTGACTGTGTCATTTCTAGATATGGACAGTGCAATGAATGTAACAGTGCAATTGTTTAACACAATGCTACACAGTGATAAGCTCGGTCAATAAACGGTGCTGTTTATTTACCACTTCGCAACTTTATCACCTACAGACCGTACATACCGTGCATACCAGTAGGTAAAAGCTCTAGGTAAGTAATAATTGCGGTATTAGAAAAATGTTCTAGGTAGATCGTAGGTATAAAAGTTATTTTTCTATCCCTTAGGAATAGTATCTTTTTACGGGATAAAAGGTACTCTATGTCCTTTTCTGGACTCCTAGCGGTGTGTGTGCAAAATTTCATAACGATCGGTCGAGTAGTTAAAGCATGAAGGCGTCACAAACACACAAACAAACAAATAAATAAACGGACATTCGCATTTATAATAATTGGGATAGGATACTCGTTTTTAAGCATATTGTGTGTTGTGGACCGCATGGCCTCTATATAACGATACGGACTCTTTATGTAGGGACCATCTTACGTTCAACTATCAATTTAGGAACCTGTATATTACACGACCCTTTCTGGTATGGGTGTTTCATTGAGCCTTCGGTAGGGAATTTTGCTCCTTATTTAGTTTGTGACCCTTTTATTATTGTAACTATATTTACCTAGAATCACTCTTAAGGTAATAATAACTTCAGACAGTTAAATATCAAACTTAGTTAACTCTATTCTCGAAAATGATGCTAATTGTATCGTTTTCCACATTGGAGTTAACCAGGTTTATTATTTCACTATTAGTTGCATCCGTATAACATTCTGTAATGTTCATTTCTTCTTACTCAAAACGTTTGGAGCTATTTATAAAATTAACAAAAAACTAAACAATAGATCCCACTTTCTTCGTAAAACAAATTACATTAACGCAAGACTAAACAATATATCTAAATACTTTTAAAACTTTTGTCTAATTAAACATAAATTTGTCAACAGTAAACTACGTGAGCATAAATAAAAGCTGTTTAAGATCCACGGCATTATATCAATCTTCCGTCACGAATAAAACGCCGGTGGAGCTGCTAGAGCTTGTATAAACAACACTTCGCCGTGAGGAAGCTTTTCTATAACTAATCTTAAATTAAAATAAACAACTAACTTTTTACTAAAAGGAATCGAAAATCAAAAGATTTTGTTATTAAAAATATATAAGTTATACTGAACACATGTCTCTACATAGAGTACCTAATAATAGGTATTTGAGAAAAGTTCTATTTTGTAAAATTAAAATAATAAAGATTTATTCGCACCTGGTTCATCGCTGTCATCAGCTGATACGTTGTGCCTCGCGAAGAACTCCTCGGCCACCATGCAAGAAGCCGAAGCGGCGGTGGCTACTCCCGCAACCGCCGCCACAACCAAAACCACAATCAAACACCTCATGTTCACAGTTGGCACTAAATAAATAGTTTTCAAAAAACGAACGCGTTTGTTTTTAAATCGAACACTCGCGAACGCGCGCTCGTATTTCTTACCGGCGTACGACACGCGTGCACCCTCATCGGTGCGCCTTCCCGGACTGGCCACAGAGTAGGCAACCGATCGCCGGCACAGATCGCGTCGCTTTAAATTAAGAACAGAAATAAAATAAATGGAAGATCCCGAAGCCGGACTCTCCGAATCATTCGCCGGGCATTATCATTGTGTTCGATTACTGAATGACGATGACGTAATTATAAAGATCATTTATATCTCTAAATATACCAGTCATTTTTATGGTAAACAGCTTAAAGATAACAAAAAGCAATTAAGAGTGCAACAATAAAGTGGTATAGAGGCCGTTATCCGAAAAAATATGATATGAAAAAGTGATTCAATTCTTAACGTAATAGAATGCGTTAATCCGTAGAGCTATTAAATTATACCTCAGATAACAGAAATGCTTTAGAAAGCTCGTTAAACGAGCATTGCGCCTCAGAAGCTACGAGCTTAGTAAGTCATTTGACATGAGTAACCATAGGCTTGATCCCATAAGTAAGGCTGTCATCGTGTGCGTGGGTGTACGGTGTATCTATGGCGCAGTGGTGCGCGCGCACCTATCGAGCGCTGTCGACTCGACTGACCGAGACGGGACTCGCCAGACGACCCGACTTTGTCACTCGTACAACACTAATTACTAACAATTCCATCTCGTAAAATGTCACAAAGAAGTTTGAAGAACAAAGAGAGTTAGAGCGCTATTGAAAACTTCGCCCTATTGTGCTTCGCAGAGCTCATTTTTTCGTAATAATGTATTGTTGCAGTCTACGTCTACTAAAGTCGTAAGACGATTACGTAGACTTTAAGACTCTTTAATATTCTATGAGCATTATAGATACATCGAGTTATAAGCAAAAAGAAACAGCTTTATCACACTTAATCTGAATGACGGTATGAGTAACCCAAGATCCCAAATAAAAGCAAAAAAGAACCGGCAAAATATTTTATTTATCAGATGGACACAGATGTGTTTTCGCGACTGACTAACGCCTTGAACATACTCGATCACGCTGACTAACAAATTACCTAAAGGACCCAGAAATTTCGGTGCATTTGGCTACAATTTTTGTAAAATATTCATTCAACATATTAACATATAATTAAATAAATCAAAAGTGTTAAACACGATCCATCCTAACACCAGATCCTTAGTATTGTTTCTAGTAAACGCCAATAAAACAATCGAACACACAGAATACAAAACACTTAACATTTTTTGTGGACAATGGCGTTTCAACGTTCCGAAATGCCCCATTCGGATGATGAATGCCGTTCAAACGCCATATTTTTAATTTATCACCCGATAGATAATCCAGGTAGGGCTTCATTGAGCCTCTTTGCCCGACACCTTGCCCCCCGCCGCGATCGCATTGTGGCGAGAACGACGGGTTCTTGTGTGGTATAAGTTAGAAAAGACTGCGTGAGCATTTAATAAATCGTTGATATATCATCAACGATTTATTAAATGCATAGTATGCTAAATATGTGCGAGTTTATGTACGTGTTACTACAACATACAAGAGTAGGGAAAAGTAAAGAGAAAAACCATTCATGTTATCTAACCGTTCAATTGAATTTTCACACGTGAATTGATTAATAAAAATTTACTTGTTACATTATTGGATTTCGTCACGATTTCCAAATTTATCTTAATATATAACTTGATAGTAGGTATGTCCCTTATGCTACATACAAATGATAATTCCTTTGGTAGAGTGTAGTACTCTAGTGTAATACTCTAGTATTAGTGTGTTTTTCTCGCAATGATGTAGAACTAAAGAAAATTCGGCGTTGGTAATAGAATATTTAAAGTAAACTCTATTCTATTTAAGTAAAAAATGCAAATAGACAAATATTATCTACTAAAAATACACTTAAATAACATCTACAAATATACTTACAGCGACGTATCATCTCTACGCCTTTCACTTGGACCGTAAATTTATTTATATGATCCCAAACTACACTATACACCGGCTATGAATGTTACTGGTAATAAAGGGACGTCTCATTTATTATTGACAAATATTTCGCGTCCAAAAAAAATTAAAGGAGTCTAACGGAAGGCGCCAGGACCATTTTATACCATTTATTACGTACACTGAATAAGAAAGCACTTTGGCGGTAAGATATTTTTTGTATCAAATGGAATAAAGGACAGGAAATTATATCAATTCTTGTTTCATATGAGAATGTGAGTTTCAGCGTTGGTAGAGCCTATATTCTGTATGTGAATTGCCATCCAAAACACTAGTCAATTAACCTCTATTGAATAGGCTAATTGTGCACTGCGGTGTTGCCTGCGATTAAAATAGTTTCGACTAAAGATAGTTTTCTAATGATATGTAAATAATAATAATTACGCTTTCTATACTATACATAGCCCTACACAAGATTTAATTTTAACATTATCAAGTGCACAAAAAGACGACTGAACCCAAGTTTAGATAGATATCTCAACAGACGTTTGATCGAGGTTCGAACCCGGAATCCTCTGCATATCACACCTCTCCGCCATGCAGCTCGTTAGATATAAATAGCCAGACAAATTATAAAGAAATGAATTTCACATATGACTGGCGTGACTTCCAAAAACAAGGAAATAAAACAATTTCTTAAGCTTTATAATAATAGACAAACCATAAAGTGATGGCCAATTGGCAAACGCTTCCAGGCGTTTCTATCTACAAAAGAGGCGCTCACGGAGAGTTAGCATTTGTCAAAAGTGTCACTTGACTCGAGTTTATATGGCGGTCGTCGTACGCCAGGATCGTTTGTTAATCGAATAGAAAGTTCATAAAATGGTTGCCATTCATATTCTTTACGCTAGACCACGTGAAGTTTCGCATATTTATCAACTATATCATAAAATATTGTTTTATTTTGCTGCTTACGCTACAGCAATTATTTTGACTCATATTTTGGTAATCCCTTTAAAAATCGAATGTATAATATCACCTATATTTAGTAAGGAGTCATTGCCACCCATGGATACGGATCTATGAACACCTGTTATTAAAATTAAATAGAATACTACCTGAAGTTGACAAAAGATTTGTAACTGACCCTGAGGACAGAAATAAACGCCCTATTTTTTAATGACATTTTGAAATAACAAATGAAAAAGTAACAGTTCGTTTTAAATATTATGATAAAAGAGGTCCTGCACTTTATGTAATCTAGTCTAGTACTAAATATCTAATCTAGCACTAATATTGGGTCATCCGGGACTAATAAAGGACCCACAGGATATTACCAATCTAACAAAAATGCAAGCAAGCGCGCGTTTATGTCTATTGCTCTAAAGTGCGCTTACGCATAGAGTCGAAAATTTGGCCTCATATGGAGCGCCTCACCACATTATAACCCCATTTAGTTAAAAAGTATGATATCGCTCTAATTCATAACATTTAAATTGAAACGGTGTCGATTAATATATTTAAATATACAATATTTTTATTTTTATTGCCTAAGACTTCTAGCAGTTACTTAGTACAGATAATGACAAAATATGTTTACGTTTACAATAGATAACAAGCTCGTATCAGTTATAATGGTTCTTTTATTTTCTAAGAAACGAAACGTTATATACTTAACTAACTGATCCCCGCGGATTCACCCGCGTTTAAAAAGTAAAAAGGAATACATATTTAAACTTAATTAAAATCCCGCTCTCCCGCGAAGGGGCCCACATTTTTCAAAACTTAAAATAGCCTATGTTACGCCTAAGATCAGCTATGTTCCAATGAAAATCCCGTCAAAATCGATCCAGCTGTTTAGAAGATTATCTCAGCCGAACAGACAGACAGAAAAACAGACGGACAGACAGACAAACAGACGGACAGAGAGACAATTATTTTTTAAATTGCATTTTTGTTATACGTATTGCGTATACTTTCACATGCATTTAGTAAAAAGTTGTTATTCAGTCAAACAGACACTTCAATTTTATTTATTTGTATAGATATAATAAAAACAATACAAGAGATAAAGTTTAACTCTGAACTATTATCTTAATTAAAAGTATAATACAAACATCAATTCGGGGTTTTGCCGGATTTCCTGTAGAACTTATCTATCTATATAGATCTAGCTGTAGTTATTTGAAGGTATAAGAGTGATACGTACAAAAAGTTATTGCTATGCACAAAAACTTTAGATTATATCGTTTAAAAAATCTAATTGCATGTCGTTCCGCGCGAACATAAAAAATAGTAAATCGATTTATTTAAAAAGATCTAGAACTGAATATTATATTTTAATAATAAAAGCCTGTCTCTATAACCTGTATCAGTATCAGATCGCTACCAATATTTATCTCGTAAATGTTATATAAATAAAATAAATATAAATATTTAGTTTTAAATCTAAGACAAACACTTTTTGAACACCTACTAATCTATTGTACTTGTCAAAACGATTGGTATGAGTCCAAGCTTGAGGTATTTACTTGTAGTCTCTGAACAGTTCCATCACCAAACTCCTCTCTTCATCATCAGATAAACTCATCATTATCATCAGAAATGCTTGAAGCTGATTGATTATTGAGTTGTTGAAAGTCGGTTGAAATTAACTTCAAAGATAAGTTTTACATAATTTATAGTTTGTTACAAGTTAGTCTAATATGAAGTGCCACAATAAAAAGCCCAAAGATACTAAATTTTCACTAATTATCGTAGAGACTAGTCTACTAAAACCATTTAAATTTGATTAGAGGGCCATTTTATTATGAAACATACTCTTAAAAAAGATTCTACATTCAAGCCCTAAAAGGATCATATAAAAAATGTATAATTTAATATTATAGTCTGCACACAAAGTCACAGGCTACAGCTAGTATCCACGATATCCACGAGGCAATACCCAATGCCTAGCCGCTTAATTATAAGTTTGAAGTGAAAAACGAGATAGGTAGTTGCCGGAGGTGCAACTCGCGTGAGACGCGTCGCGTCTTGTCGACACAAGTTGAACGATTAGCAGCCGGCCGTACAAAAAACATTCACAAAAACAACCGAGCACAATGCTTCGTGATACCGTGAAAAATCTCCACAAATAAAACAAGCTTTGTATCGCCCGCCAGAGCTGATGCGAAGTCTATTCACACGTAACAACGCCACACGGCAGCGACAAAATGCCGCAAGCGTACGTTGTGGCGTTGTGGTAACTAGAAAACGTCTACTATAGAGAAACCAGCCTCTTATACACAAAATCGCTTACAGGTTCGTTGTGATTGCGATGTGGTCAATATTGTACACATTGTTGGTTCGGACTACAGAATTTGGTCCATCCTTTATAAATTTCATACAAATTCGCACCGGCCCGCGCTGTCGCATTGTGGCGTAGCTGTAGTATTGAAGTTGCGGCACGTGTGAATAGGCTTACTCGTTTTATCCTTTAAATATGTACATATTATTATCCATTGAATAGTGCGATGTCATCATTTACCTACAAGGCGATTGGGTAAACTCACAAAATTGGCCGTGTAATATTAATCAGACCCTTGAAATGTAGCCCTGTCGTAGGTGGCTTGTGTGAAATGGTTTCTCACATTACTAGTAATATTTTAATTGCTTTGATCTTCGCGAGCGCTTCGTCCATAAATTATTCCGCGCCAGGACAGGAATACTTTTTAAATGAATAGAATAGTCGGAGGATATTGTAACCTTAAAATATATATTACTTTAGTGCCTACTATGTCGCAAGTTTTAGTAATACAAAAGGAAACTGAACACTGCTATAAAATAAGCATATACCTACGCAAGTTTCAATTTGTCAATAAGTTACGAATCATACAACATTATTCGTTATCAAAAATCAAATTCAAATTCGTTTAATAATAATTAGGCTGTCAATTTAAAATAGGATTTAAGTTAAAATAAAAATTAGTTACACTGTGAGAGACAGATTAAATAACTTGTGAATCATTGCATCCATTCCACCCAGGTGCAATTGAATGAAGAGGAATTATATCAAATTGATTGGAATCGAATGCACTGTAACCAGAAGACCAGTTAGCAGACAAATGGTTCTTTTATCACGTCTGAGCCGAGTCATTAATATCATGAGGAAAGCGGGAACAATAGAAAGCTATGAAAAGAAAATCTGTTTTCGAGCGCGGTGTATTATTTGAGGGAAAATGTTTGATCAAATCGTTTTTAGGACTCCGGACTCAAATGGGGAGTAAAAGAATCTTTCTTATTTAATCATATCCGTCTCTTTATATGTCTGTGTACACTTATTTCTTTTGTTTGGTGTCGTTACTTTGTATTGAAGATTTTTTTATTTTAAAGCAATAGAGATTTAACAATGAACGTAGCGTAAATTAATTGGTGTAGGTATTACAATATATTAACTGCTAAAGTTTAGGTCAACGAGGTATCATTTATGTTTAAATATGCCTTTTTACTTCTTCAACGCGGGTAAAACCTCGGGGATCAGCTAGTAAATACATATAACATAAGTTCGGACTCAAGTCAACTTGTATCCCTCGAAAGATATTAATCCCTTTACATAAAAACGTTTTTCCGCAAACTAATTTAATATTTATGACAACTGGATCATATTTATTTATACTCATAACATATTTTTAAAATCCACTTCAGAGCAGTTAACGTTAAACTGCCAGCTCGACGCTTTAATGCGTACAAATTGAATTTTATGAGAAATCTCATGTACAATTAAATGTTTCCTGTTCACTTTGATTTAATGAACACAAACATTATCATAACCTGACGTGTGACAAAAAATGTTATAGAGCAAAGAGCAAACATTCTAAGCACACAGTCGATCAAGCGTTCATTCCCACCCCTTCAAAGGCTGTCACCGCCCGAGATATGAACAATATACGAGGCTAATTTATAATCAGTGATGTGACGGATCAAAAAGTGCATCCACGGATACGGATACAGCCGATTATTGTCTAGATCCACGGATACGGACTTCAAATTTGGATACCATTGGATATATGTAGATTATTATCGAACGATTATTACCTTGAACCTTGAACGGATTATTACCTTGAAACGAGGGCGCCTTGCATTAATTAAATTAATTAGTATCAGTTAAATTAAATTAATTAGTATCAGTTACTTACTCTCAGTGTAATAATATTAATTGTCCTATAATACCTAAATGTGCCAAGTAGGTAATATCTAATAGAATTTCTCATATACGCCCAACTTTATCATAAATTAGATCCGTACTAGATCCACCAGTGACAGTTACGGACACAACACTTTTCCTCGGATAACCGAGGATACGGCTACGGATATCCGGCACATCACTATTTATAATAATCGTATCGTTGATACATCCGATAAAAAACCGTCATACGAGACCACTCCGAGATCATGTGATCAACAGGTCACTAAACCTTCCATCCGCGACAACTGCCCGTGAACAAATGATATTGTCCACAAAAAATCCAATTATTTCTCAATTTAAATGGAAGTTTACGCTTACGTGACACAATTTAAATAATACTCAAATGAGTATCGCGTCATTAATTCTCAAATTATGATAAGTGGTCCTTTTGTATTGTAATTTACATAAAATGTATTATAAAACTACGTAACCAGATTAAATTTTCAGTTTGTTGTTCACTAATGAAGAGCCATTTAAATACTATAATATTACTAAATTAATCTTCCATAGATGTTTTAGAATTGTTAGTAATTTGACAGCGGAGGTACTGCTGCATACCTATTTACTATTAAACAGTAGTATTAAGCGCTACCGTTTCTGATTTGATATGGACAGTCATCTACATGACAGTCTAACTTAGTAAGTAAGAGTTGCAACGCTGTCTGTGGCCAAGGTAGGACTAGATGTGTAGAGTAGCTCCAATTCCACTCGCTTCATTAGCGTAAGTTGAAATTATAAATGAAACTTTTTTAAAGATGTGTGTAAAGGAGTTCATTCGACGCTTCCTTATCATGAAACACCTTGCGAATTGATGGAAAATATTGACGTTCAACAATATTTTTTCAATCTACTTTGCATATATTTATTTTATTTTAATATTTATATGATCACTTACCTTAATGCGTACTGCATACTTGTCTACTACTGCTATATTACGAAAAAGGAACATAGCAGGGATGCTCATAAATTATAGTACAGAAGGTCTATATGTATATGTAATTTGGTTTATCTAAACCATATCCAAACATGTCAGACTTATCTCCCACAGCCCCCGGTCATACTTTGATGTTCTGAATATCGAATTATTCAAGGAAACATATGATATAATATTCTGTCTGTCGTAGAAGTTTGCGGCGTTTGCTATAACAAAAAATATTGGGATAGTAAATTAATCCAAGAAATTCCCATGACATACCCTTGGGACCAGAAAAATTGAAGTAGGTATGGAGTTCCATTTTGTAAATTTTGGGTCAAATTCTAACATAACTCTAACTTAAGTAATATATCTATACTGGGATGTGTATAAAATATGTTAGAAGTAGCAACGAGCATGCGGTCCACCAGAAGACTAGATTATGGATGTTCATGGGCCGCAGTGGCCACTTACCATCCGGTGAGCTGTATGGTCGTTTGCTACTTCCATCATATACAAAACCTGAATATAAATGGTCCCAGCCCCCAAGGGGGCCTGTAACAAACTAGGTAACATTCTAAATCTAAGTTAGGTAAGATTCTGAAATCTTATTTGACTAGACTTCACACTCCTTTAAGTTATGAAAACTATCCATTGATAAACTTGTTGGAAGTCAAAAGGTTTCCTCATGCAAAGCGTAAAAGAATACGCAGATGTGCACACAAATAGATTCATTACCACAAACTCGTAAGAAATAAATAATAAGTACTTGTATGAACGTATAACAAGTTTGCTTATTTTAATAAATATCTAAGTAACATTTAAAATGCAGTAGACGTGACATGTAGTTATTATGTGGTTAAGTAAGCTACGGCAATTACTCTAACCGGTCGTTAGGATACGCTGTTATTTATAAAGTGATCGTATAATTTTGATATAGAGGTAGATATGTTATTACGTGAACAACGATATCTTAATAAACATCGGCCTGTCGTAAGTTCAATCGGTCTCTGTGTTTCCTGTAAAATACATTCTCGGAGTCTTCAATACAAGGTTGGACAGGCACCTTCTAGACAAGCGTGCTACATCCTAGGCCTCATTTTCAATTAACATCAGGTGGGATTGAGGTCAGACGCGCGCCTATTATAACAAAAAAAATAACCGACACCAGACGCACCTCTGATTTTATCATCTACGTGTATATGCATAAAAGAAGTTATTTATAAAAAACATTATTTAACGGTTCCAAAAACATTTTGTATCATTGCCATTCTAG
>DWPV01004701.1:0-13279 GCA_018251915.1 Urbanus proteus proteus
CTTCAGGTGACTCTGCAGTATCCACTCCCCCGCGCTGCTCGTCTCCGCCGCCGACGACGCGCTCTATCTCTTCAGGTTACTGCAGAATCCATCCCTGCTCTGCCAAGTTATCTCGCGTGGCATTATTTTTTATGGGTTACCTGATGGAAAATTGTCACTGTCGCCTATGGACAATTGCAACACCAGAGTAGATGCCAAAACATCGCCGAGTTTGTAAGAGAACACTTTTTGCATTCGTGTCCATTTTGATAAATGATACACTGCTGTCCATTTCCTGGATTTTGTATCTTAGTCGCCTCTTATAACATTCACTGGGAAAAAGGAAGTGGTAGTATTCAAGACTAGTACCACAAAGGCTAGAACAAATTGTATTTAATTTACGTAATTAGAAACGTAATAAGTTGTAATTCCTATTTATAAATTGCGTGTATGCGAATAATAATATAATACTCATACGTTGTTTGCAGGATAGCTGACCGCGAAGGTAGCCTGGTCCTGAAAAAGCGTTTCGAAGTATCGCACCGTCAGTACGCGGTGAAGTCCACCTTCTGCCCGCTGATGTCGTTCCGGCGCGGCGTGTGTGTGGTGTCGGGCTCCGAGGACGCCTGCGTGTACTTCCTGGATATCGAGGGTCACGCTGACCAACCTGTCGTTAACAAGTTGCAGGGTATGTTGAGGATACGTCTATTATTATTTCTTACTGTTTATCTCTTCCTAGTTGAACTATAAGAATAGGTACATATTTACCAATATAATTTTAATCACATCATGAGAATGAATAATATTTCACTTATAGATATATTATCCTATCTATGAATTCGCCATTATTAGTAGTTAAACAAATCTACGAATAAATTGACTATGCAACGTCTGTCTGTATGTCACTCCCTGTCAAGGTGGAAAACTACATAGTTTTTTTGTAATATGCATAGTTATTTAAAATTATAAACAATTATTTTAATCAGAGTTAGTGTGACGTTATAAGTGTCCATATTCCATCATAGTGAAGTTTTTCTGTAACAACTAGTTCCTAAAGCGTTTATCCCCCAGGGCACGCGCACCCGGTGCTGGGCGTGAGCTTCAGCTACGACGAGAGCCTGCTGGCCAGCAGCGACGCGTCCGGCCTCGTCATCATCTGGCGCCGCAGCTGACCGCACCCTCCGCTGCCACCGTGACAACGTACGAGTAACACTATACTATTCAATCTAGAAAAATAAAAAGATAACCTCTTTTCCTCGGTAAACAATATTCTCCTCGAAATATTTGTTTTAATGGTTTTGGTCTGATGTAAAATTCATTTCTTGTTGTCATATATTGAATCTCGTTTATTTATGTAAAGTATAGAAAAAATCTTAATATGTTAAGTGTTATTGATATGATTTCTAGTGATGTTATTAATTTAGATTAAATTTTAATAAAGTATTGTTTAATGTACATTCCATTAATAAAATTATATTTAAATATTAAAATTTGTTTTTATTATACTATAGAAGAAGCTTCGTATTAATAAAATAAACGTAATTGGCAAATGTTTTATAAATAAAAACCTTGTTGAGTCACGAGTTTTATTAATTATTTATTTTTCATATAAATACTTTTAAAAGACTCGACAATGTCACAATATGAAAAGACTCCCAATGCGTTCACATTCACTAAATACTGCCGACAGCATACAAATCAACAACTTACAAACAATAAATACCATAATTATTATTGGACAATTCATTCAAATAATTCCTCGTTTTCATTTCAATGTATAAAGGGTGACGTAAATAAATTTTATTGGAAAGATTTTTAAACCAATCACTATTTATAAAAACTAATGGACGATCTCGGGCCGAGGCTATCCGCCGACCGCGCTCGTCGCGAACTACAATTTACGTTCAAAAATCTAACCAAGAGCATTCCTACATCGTAACCGCAACAAAATGAACATCTACCGCGTATTTACACCTGTACATTAACGAAACATTCTAAAACTGTTAAAAATAATGTTCAGAACAATAAACATGTAGTACAATCAATAAATTTCATATTATTCAAAAAAAATCTTCGATAACATTAAATTATATTTACAGCAGTAACTAAACAACTAAAACGCGATGATATGGAAATGAGAAGAATTGCACATTAGGTTCACACTTGGACGTATTGCATATCGACTGATGACGTGATCTCCGAGCGGCGCTCGCGGCAGAAACACTCAGATACGAAACATTACAACTAATTACACTTTAACAATTGATTTCAATTTTTAAGAGTAGTGCTGTGAAGCTTAATTTTGATACATAACATATGAATATTTAAGTTTTTATATAGCCTGTTTATACTGAAAATCAAACAGTGTATGAGACGTACACTGTTATAAAAAAGAAAGAGTTCTAATGAACAGACTTTTAGGATGTAAGTTTCATAAGATTCAATTTTCTTAAATAGTTTATCATAATTTTAGCAAATAATTATTATTGGCAAAGTTTTTAAGATAACGATAATATCTGTGTACATGGTGTTTCTGCCGCCGAGCACCAGATAATACGCAATATCGATCTGTCACCAAAACTTAATTACATCTACACTTACCTAATATAAACTTTTACTTAACTAGAATTGGCTTCTGTCTCGAATGTTTGTAGATACGCCCAGAACGCCTACATTTTGGAATAAATTTTAACGTGAAGTTTAGTAGAAAATGTGCAAAAGCTACTATTTTTTACAATATTCGACTACTGTGATGCCTTTAAATGTAGAAGTAAATGAATAAGTATAATGTGTTCAGATTTTTTTATAATCCATGTGCGCAAAAATCTAATAACAAATTGACAATTCCTCCGAACGGCTCTACAAACATTCGAGTATAGATATTTTTATTTTTACTTCCACGAAGTTGTTACCATGGAAATTGCGTATCCATTGTGCGTAGATGTAATGTCACAAGATAATTTAGACCATAAATTAGTTCGGGCACACGCTTCAAACAGACCAACGTCCAACGCTGTTATTTTACTGGATTCGCTTTGATTGAACAATTTGAACATGCATGATATATTTTCAAGCCAAACAATAAAAAAGTCATTCCCATCGCGTGTGCTCGAACTTACAGTAAGACTACTAGAATTACAATCTAATTCGCTACGACATTACGAAATAAACAGTAAAAATATTACGTATGAAATAACTAGCAAGTATAATCGGTCGCCATAGTGGTAAAGTGAGTAGGCCATCACTAAAGTACAAAGTTAAAAATTAGGCTGCAATATCATTATGGACCTGTAAATCGTGCCGGAGCACTCACTTCGTTTGATGTAATGAAAGCGCTATATCTACAAATATATAATATAATTCACGGCTATTTGTACCATAGTTGTGGGAACACCAAACGAATCACTGGTGGCATCTGAATTTTCATCCGATGACGTAAATACTATACAGGGGGACGAACGTCTACGTTTTAGCATTCGAGACAATACTGAGATGATCGAACTCCGATATGTATATTAGTGTCATGCAAAATGAAAAATGTGTCGCACTACTGAATGGAAAGTTCTTACACGATAAGACCTCTAATATCTTAGCTAACGTAATGGCAACATAGTGCGCTGACGGGCTACTACGTATATTATATCCACCGCTGGCGCGTGTGATGACGTGGCTTCGTTTCTCTAGCGAAGAGGAAATGGAGGCTCACTCGAAGTCATCTTCAATTCCACTCCAAACTCCTCGACTTCCTTGCCCGTCACGTTCAGTCTCAAGACCCAGACGCGAGTCTCCCGCGGCCGATAATCTCTGGCTTCCCGTCCGCTACAAGCCTTAATATCATGGATAGGCGTATGTATGTACAAAAACGGGACTAAACCTACGTCCACTAATTTATGAGATGTTCGGCGTGGCGGGCTTGTTCCTCTCGAGCGTGGCCTTGGAGCTGCTCTCGATGCCGGAGTCTTCGTCGCCGCTGTCCAGCACCGTGCCCTCGCCCTTCACCGGCTCCTTCACGTGCTCGCTCTCCTCCTTGAGCGCGAGCAGCTCGTTCTCCACGTCCTCGTCGGTGAGGATGATGCTCTTGGTCTCCTGCTCCTGGGGCTGGGTCCGGCGGGGCAGGCCCTTGCCGAAGGTGGAGAAGGTGGGCTCGGGCATGACGTCGGCGGCGGCAGGCGGCACGCTGGCGGGCAGCGCGGCGGCCACGGGCGTGGCGTCGGTCATGACGAGCGGCGTGGCGGGCTCGGGCCGCTTGGGCTTGTCGAGCACGAAGCTGAAGACGCGGCCGTGGCGCGGCGAGGGCACGTGCGGGCTGGGCGGCAGGTCCAGCTTGAGCTTGTCGCGCGTGTGGCGCAGGCCGCCGAGCGCCTCGCCGCCGGGCGAGCTGGGGGAGACGGACTCGCTGGAGCTGGCGCTGTCGAGCGGCCGCCAGCAGGTGGCCTCGCCGGGCAGCTTCTTCTCGTCGTCGTCGAGCGTGGAGCCGGGCGTGATGTCCTCTACGCCGGAGTCGGGCGTGGTGAAGTCGAGCGAGGGCGCGGCGGTGTGCGCGAGCGCGGGCGGCGGCGGGGAGGGCGGCGAGGGCGGGGAGGGCGGCGGCTTGTGCAGGCCGGGGAAGAACTGGCTGCTGCTCGACATCACGCCGAGCGTCTCGAACGGCCGCGCCGATGACGATATGAAGAAGTCCTCGTCGTAATCTGGAAATAAAGTAGGGTAGTGTGATATGTGCATAGTTTATCAATTTTTAACTTTAGCTCATATTGACTTCTTATAAATAAAAATAATGCTATCATAATTAAGAAGGCACTTATGAGGAAAAAGCAACGAATTTCCTAGTCACTTTTACATACACAAACTAATAATAAACCAAGTATAAAAATTACCGGCGCCGAAAGCGATGCCAGCGCGCAGCGGGAACAGGTCCAGCGGGCTGGGCCCGCCGAACAGCTGCCCGTAGCCCAGTTCCGCCTCCTCCACGCTGGTCGGGTCCCACTCTGCTAATGACAAATTATAAAATTTTATTATGTATGCAGTTATAAATGTGTAGATGTAATTTTACATTTCACATAGAAAATGAACTACGCAACCCATGGACATATGTGATCAACCACAGATAAAATTACAGTCCTGTCTCAAATCGGCTACAGAAGCGCTGCTGCTCCGTAGGATAAAGGCCTCGGGTAAATATATCTCCTTACCCCACCCTGTTTACTTATAAATTTTGAACCTATGTATCTATAACTGCAGGCAACTCTTGACAGACTGTTATAAATAAAACTAGCTGATCCCCGCTGTTTCGTTTTGATACTGTCGCATTTTTGAGTAAAAAGTTGTTATTTTAAAATCACAAACAGGCACTTTAATTTTATTTATTTGTATATAATTATAAATCCTTTATAAATTCCAGATATCTGACCGCAATACGTGGAGAGGTCGGGCAGGTAGGGCGCGGGCGAGTCCGCGTCGAGGTCGGCCGCCTCGCGCGGGTACTCGTACACGCAGTGGTACTTCTGCCGCTTGAACACCACGCGCTTCTTGCTCTCCTGTCACACAACAGATACAATTAATTAACACATACTTTCATGGTATTGTATATGTACAGAAGAACCTAGTACTGACTAGGGACTATTTCATTAAAAGAAAAAAATCTAAGGATTCTTTAAAAATTGAGCATCATTTGTTTTTACATTCATGGAATATGATAATTCATTAAGGACTTAGTTATTATATTAGATACTACTTTTATCATAATATTAAAACGTTTGAAGTTATAAATATTAAGGCTGTATAGATAGAAATAAAGAGTTATTTAGACAAAAGACAATAAATGTTAAGAGAAAGTTGGAATATGTTACGTAAAACATAATAAGAATATAAAACATACATAAGGTACAAAAAGAACATAAAAATAATAAGAACGTAAGAACGATCACAATTATAATTCAATTTATTGGTCCACTAAGTTATATCATTACTCACAGGCGGTTGCTCCAAGCTCCTGAGCGAGGACTTGGCGGGCGCCGCCCTGCAGTCCCAGGAGGAGGGCACGAACTCCACCTCGTCGCCCTCGGAGCCCGAGCCGGAGTCGCCGGAGCCCGCGGAGGACGCCGCGTCGTCGGGCGCTCCGCCCTCCGTGCGGCTGTTGCTCGGCTGCGAGCCGCTGTCGCGCTGCTGCACCGGCAACATTGCTCGTTAGTGATTATTAATTAATAAAAATATTCATTACACGACTACATTTCTTACTTCATAAATTATCAGAAGCGTCGAGTCGAAAATGATCTTGTTTGAAATGATCGGATGATATTTTAAAGATGACTGCCTTCTGTTGCGTTAGTAAAATAATTGAATATGTTTTGTTTTTTAATAAATCCGATTAAAAACTTTGTAAGGACTAATCTGGAATGCCTCATGATCCTAATAAGATTGCTGTTGTAGCGTTCAAGAGAATATAAATTAATTTTTACTACATTATTTTCATTCACAATTACAATAATAAATAATAACAACACAGAAATACTCACTGATTCTGATATTTTTATATTCGCTTTGGCAATTGAATATCAATAACTTATAAATCTGTCTTTAAATTTTATTTATTTGTAGTTAATGTAATTTAAAAGATTTTTATATGCTCGAATTGTATTATTCCCTAAACAATTACAGATACACTGAACAGGAAGGTAATATAAATAAATCGAGATTACAAATATATATAGTAGTCAATAATTTCCTCGAGTAAATTGTAATAAAAATATGATTATGATACATGCCTAAAATAAAATAACGAGTATCAAGTGTACAATTTTTATATGTCCTCAAGTTCTCTCCGTTGTCTCTGTCCCCATTCAAAAGAGAACACAGCATCGCTTAATATTGTTTTAAGCTTAATAATGTTACCGGAGCTTTTAATCTCAACAATATTCTCGGTTAATTCTTTAGTCATGTTCGACTAACATAATCATATTAGTGAGGTATATCGCAAAGTGAATGTAGCCACAAAACCGCACCCAAGCACATTATACAATTAAAAGGATGATAAGTATTACCTCATAATTAAACTTATAATATGTAGGCAATTGAAATATTAATACTTAACGATAATAAAGCTAGATGATCTAACTACAGTAATGGGTCACAAACAATCCTTGGTTTCTACACGGGGGAGTCATGCTACAAATAGAATGAAAAAGAAGCAAAAAAAATATGGATGTATATTATCAGATGGTGTTTAAAGTGAGTTTTCAATATAAAGCTCAATTGAATACATTATACTCGAATTAAACATCATCAGCTTATATCTCGTTATATTGGATCAGACGAAATAACCAAATAAGCGCCTATAGCAATCAAATCCTATGGCAAATAAATTGAGCTTACAATTATACAATTTTTTCATTTTTTTTTTGTTTTAACTTTTTTTATAATATGAAAGTAGCAAACGAACATGCAGTCCACCTGATTTAAGTGGCCACTGCCGCCCATGGACATCGGTAATCAACCCCAGATAAGATCACAGTCCTATCTGAGGTCGGCCACAGATGCCTTGCTACCCCTGAAGACTAATCGCAACACCTCGGAGAAGTATGTTTCCCTAAACACACCCTTCAAACCAGAACACAGCAGCGCGCTACACTGCTGCTGTAAGGCAGAAACCATCTTTAAGATTGCATAACATTAGTTTCTTAGTTAGTTTCTTATAAAATTTTCTAGCAACAGGAAACATATTTAGTTACTTCGCCTCATAACGGATGTCTAAAGGTACACAAAGGGATGGAAAAGGGCACTTACGTGGTCGAAGTGCGTGGAGGGCACGAGGGCGGTCTCGTGGCCGTCGCCGCCCTACGCCACACACACAGTCACACGACATGCAAGCACACCGACACCGACACAAACCACTTGTACACATGTACTTATATTTTTTTATATACTTCTTTGTTTTTAAAATATTAGTTTGTTTTTTTTTTAATAAACCAGTACCCATTTTCTGTATAATGTTTCAATTAAGCATCTTTGGGCAGGTCATCTTATATTAATTCAGTGCTTAATGCTGCCCGCGCCCCTCTACGACAAAATGTAACGCTTTGGTAAATTTTTGGTCAGAAATTCAAAAGGCTTAATATATTTTAAAACTTTAAATAAAACTGAATCAATAAAATTTATATGAGAAAATAATTTAATATTATAATTTGTCTTGTGTTAAACAAAAGTAAAAAATTAAAATGTTTAATTGAATGTCATATTTTAATACAAAAATAATAGGTACATACATCTACTTTAGTATGGGTAACAGTTTAATCTTTACAAAAATACATCTTTTATGAAGAAAATTAAACCATAAGTACATGTACACAACATAAAAAATATACTAGTAATAAAATAGGGTACTAAGTATTATTGTCACAGAAGGGTCTTAAGCGTAGGCTTTGTATAATCGGGGTATAAATAAGGGTAGCATCACATTATTTCGATAGCAATTAATTGTTAAATACATTAACAGTGTCCTTTGCACTTTTATATCCAAAGTTATACTGTATATATAACTTATATATAAAAATAGCAGACTTCCCAAAGGATACAGGCTATTAATAAAAAATACTAGTCAGTATTAAGCAAAGAAAAAAAACAGATACTTTCTACACACATAGCACCACAGTAGATTTTCTACTATGTCGTGGGTGCCATTGACACACAAAGACAAATACACAAACACCCAGACCCAGAACAGAAATCTAAATTCAGATATCTGTGTGGCCGGGAATCGAACACAGGACCCACTCAGACCTCGCGTCGGACCGGTATGGTGACCGCTCCGCCACGCAGTCGTCAAAAGCAAATGTTCAATGTATGTAACAATCAATTGACATATCTTTTTATTACACTAATTATAAAAACCATCATTGAAGACCAAAATACATTATTATATTAGGCAAAACAATATATCCAAAAAAAAACTATTTTTTATTGTTTACAAAATATAAATAATGTACTTTCGTCATCCAACCAGATAAGGGAGAGGGGGTAATCTACATTATGTCCACACCACCACGGATTAATTACAAATTCGCCACAGTATTCCTTATTATTCCTTTACAAATTCAGGCAATATTAAATTGAAACAGCTGGGGGTTTATATAAATTATGTCCACTAGTTAGGAATTTCAGTTATTCATTTATGAAGGTAGTTTTTAATATAGAATTCATACATTGTAACGCTATTGTGCTCTTGATAAAAAATCAATATAAACTATGAATAACTTAAGTATGATTAATTGTAGTTTTGTAACTTAAAATTCCAAACTAGTAAAATCAATTCAAGGGAACTGTCAGTTTACTGTTTACCAAGCTGGGGGGAGAGGGGGGGAATATTTCAGGCCATATAAAAGTATACAGGAGTATTTACATATCACCCTTACAAAACTACTAGACGCAATCGTACTATGCACTTACCTTCCAAATGAATTCACCGCTGGAGGAGTTGCTCGAATGCGAGTCACTATCGCTGTCCCACTCTTTCAGTATGTCCGTGGCGGGATCGGGTTTGCTGTCCTGCTCGCACTCGGGCGAAGTGGGCTCCGTTGGCGAGTCTTGGGTGAACGATGTGCTCATTATTTCTGAAGCCGGACCTGGGATTGCAATTTAATATAATAGCGTTGCTAAACAATTATTGTCATTTTTGTTTCTCCTAGTTTCTTAGTAGTTTATTGTGTTGGTTATCTTATGTGGTGTCATCAATGCCATTTGTAATTTCTTAAGCAATTTTTTTGCTCATCACAAGTTTATCTTGTACTAGAAATTAGTATCATAATGGTACTTGCGCTGTTTTTTGAAACAAATCAACAAGCCTCTATTTAAACTTTTATATTTAAATGAACTTGATTACGATAGATTTAGACTAAGACATAAATTTGTACATATCTGATGTATAAAAATATGTTATTACTAATATACACTCACCAGTAAATCTAATATCACTTAGAAGAGGAAGATAGGCATCAAATTGGCAAAATTTCTTTTCATTCATCAGAAAATGTTGAGTGACCGACGTCACCTTATCTTCCGGCTCGAGTGTGCCATTCGTAGTGGTTTCCACATCATCCGTTTGTAATTCATCCGTCACAGGCTCACTCATACTATCTAGTTTAGACTTATCTTCTAACGACCTATCGGTGGACGACTGTTCGTGCAATTCGTTAGACTTCTCAAGACTAGCCGTTTGTTCGTCTTTCAAATCCAAATCTTTACTATCATTGTCATCAACGTTGCTCTCCATTAGTTCCTCGAATGCTTCGTTCAGAAAGTGCACTGTTGCGAACTTCTCACTTTTACCGTTGCATTGTATCGCATCAGTGTCCTCTGTAACTGTACCTGACTCCATTGTCGGAGATTTCCACTTTTTTGATGTATCACTGTCGTGTGATGTCGTTGCATTCTCGTTTTTTGAATGTACCTCAACTTTTTCTAAGTTTTTTGGACTATTCGATTGCTCTATCACGGATTCAATATGATTTTCTACCTTATCAATTCCATTAACCATAGGTTTTTCAGCCTCGTTTTCTCTAATGTTTTCTGGCTGTTGAGACCTATATGAGTGCGAATCGTACGTATAATTAAGAGATCCATCTATGAGATTTCCTTTTGTATGAGAATCGTAGGTCCTGTTAGGACTAATAGATAATTTAGATGGAACCATCTGACATTCTGTTATGATAATAGAATGAGGTTGCTCGTTTACATCTTCCAAATCCAAATCAGTTATAAAAACGTTCATTGGTCGATTAATATCCACGTTATGAGATTCTATTAAATTCGTTATATTAGGCGGACTTACAACTACAGCTTGTATATCGGTACTGTTCGCGTGGTTATCGCTTTGGCTAGCCAAATCAAAATCAACGTTCATTAGACTACTCATCGCTAAGTCGCTCGACATCCTTTCGCTTTTAAGTAGCAGAGAGCTGGCGTCAATCAATGATGATAAATCTTGCGGTCGTTGCCGAACCGAGCTCTCAAATTGCCGAAAATCCTCCGAACTTATACCACTCTCCAAGCTTTGACTAGACCTTTCCCTCGATTGCATATCCTGTGGCTTCGTGATTGCAGAGTCCTCGAAATCCGAGTACGTAGGTGTTCTTTCAGAAACCATCAAACTATCTCTGTTGCTGTTCCGACTTAACGTTTTGCTGTCTCCTTCCAATAACATTTCTGAATGCACGTCATTGCTTGCGTTCGACGATATATCTTGCGGACGGACTTCAGCCGATTGTAAAAAAGTTTGGAAGTTTGGAATACTATTCATTAAGTACTCGGAGTTTTCTGTTCTAATTTCTGGTAGCTGCATGGGTATCGCTTGAACATTATCACCGTCGAGGAGTTCAATTAAGGGCGTGCTTGTGACGGACGGCGCCATGTTTCTATACTGCCAGTTTGGGCTCTCACTTATGTTCACCAACAAATCTTTCCCTTCCTGACTGTCGGACTTTTGACTGTTAACCGACTCATCCTTGAGGCAAGTAATGTCAACACTGTCCATTTTCTTAATAGTGGGCTCGGCTGATAACTGGGGACTGTCGACTATGATCGTATCTTTCTCTTCAGCTTGCTTCGGTGGGGACAGCTGTACACAGTCGCCGATGGGCGACCTCCTCACTAGCTCCGGCTGCGCTAGCTTCCACACGTCATCGATACCGGACAGTACCTCCGTGGTACAGTTAGAATAGGATGGCATTCCGGACATCAGCGTACCGTACGCCAAGTCCTTAGTTTGAGTATTTTTCGTAGAGTCGTTCACATCGGACTTCGTGATAACGGACGGGGTGGCGCCCGCCGCGTCGGTCTTCACTTTCGTATACGTGTAATTATCGTTGGCGGTGATAGAGTCTGGGGAGAACGTTTCGCAAACCTCTGACTTGCTATCGTGGATGATGTACGTGGAACAATGACTCAGTTCCTTCTCGTCTTCATTGTGCGTCAGGGTGTCTTCGCTCTCGCTCTTATCCTTGTCGTGTTCGAAGTCCAACGGGACGTCGGGATCCATCGCTAGATCGTCGAAATTTTCTTCGACATTATACAAAGTGTCGTTCGAACACCACGAATCTATACTTGTAGCTTTGGACAAGCACTGGGTTTCGGATGGCTTCGACGATTTCGCGTCAGTGGGCACGGTGGTCTTGGACAACGTGGACATTCCGGCCACGTTGTCCGAGTTATCTGGCGCGGAGGTTTCAGTGGTGGGACTGAGGAGGAAAGGCGAAACTTGCGATATTCGCTCGCAGTTGGAATCTTTCTCTTCGACCTCGTCCGCTTTGGTAAACGTTCGGTCGTCTATAGATTGGGGTTCCTCCTTGCGCACCTCTGTCGTTTGCCGTTTGAATGGGCTGGCGTTCAAGCTGTCTGCGCTCATGGTCATTCTGAGAAAATGGAGCAATTAAACATTAACTTGCTATTTCCTTTTTTATAACAAACAAAACGATAAATCAAAACATATCATCAATAATCGAAGCATATCAAAACGATAAAACAATTGCTATTTTATGGTATCTCAAGTAATATAATACTACCGAATGCTGTCAGACAGATTTCCTAAAGTAACAAATTGAAATTATAATTGCAACTGTATTTCCAGAAACAAAAATTACCTTTCACCGTTTACTTATATGTATCTTAGATACTCACTCCTTGCTACTAGGCACTTCCTTCTGCACAGTGTAGGTATGGTTCAGAGACGGGTCCTTAGAATGTATTGTGTACGTGGAGTGTTCATGCGACCCTTGCTGTGCGCTCTGTATCCCGGTGAGGAGGTCTGTGACATCATCTGTGGAGTTGTTGCACGGCTCCGGATAGCTTTCCGACGATTCCGTTCTTGTGGAAATATTCCCTGATAAAATATAAACAAATAAGGTTTATTATCATTAGATTTTTTTTCCGTTTTAGTTTTTAATTGATGAATACAGTGATGATAGAAAAAGCTGTGGTGGAGATGCTTTAACAGTAACACCTAATGTTACATGAGATTATTAATTTCATGAAATAGATTAAGAGAGATTTTTTAAAGAAGGTAGAACCCTTGAAGTTAGACTTCAGCCTTGTAACAGCAGTTTAATTCTCAGAGATATCATTTGCAGACTTAATATAGGGCCTGAACCTAATTTAGTCAAGTTTCCCTTTTCACACCGTTTAAACCAAAACAAGTGGTTTAATATTGAACATACAATAAAACGACGCTTTCTACACATATAGCCCCACAGTAGGATTTTCTCCTGTGTTGTGGGTGCCATGGACACACAAAGATGGACACAAACACCCAGACCCA